>OMNW01009913.1:8735-23334 GCA_900303245.1 Selene dorsalis | reverse complement strand
TCGTGTTACTCTTGGTAAGTATCTTCTCTGCCAGTATCCGCCTGACATGTACCTTCCTGCCATGTACCCCCTTGACGTGTACCTTCCTGCCATGTTCCCCCTTGACGTGTACCTTCCTGCCATGTTCCCCCTTGACGTGTACCTTCCTGCCATGTACCTTCCTGCCATGTACCCCTTTGACATGTACCCCCTTGACGTGTACCCCCTTGACATGTACCCTCTTGACATGTTCCCCCTTGATGTGTACCTTCCTACCATGTTCCCCCTTGACGTGTACCTTCCTGCCATGTTCCCCCTTGCCCTGTATCTTCTTGGTTTGCATATCCTCTGACTGCAATAGAAGCAGCAGCAACAGCACCCGCACCTGCGCTCTGTGAAACCAGGTGCTTCTGATCTATCAGAGCCTTGAGCTCTACGCTGGGGCGATACATCAGTTCTCTCAGCTCTCCGCTGAGGCTGAGTGAAAGACCTGGACCTTGGAGCTCTGTAACGCGGTGAGTAAGATGCTGTAGGGGATGGGAATGACACATTGGAAGCTGGAAGCTGTGCCAAAGGGGAAGAAGTAGCAGAACCCCACCATTCTTCATCCTTTTGATCCCCAGGGTCCTCCTCCTCCAGACTAAAACCATGCACACACAGAGCCAGATTTAAGTCATGTTGCTCACATCATTGTACCTGGCAGTGAAGGAGTGTATGAGGAGTTCTCAACATCAGAAGTCGGCCCACTTCTGCATCACTGCCTACATCTTTAATTGTTCTAGCAATTTTTAAAAAAGTCTCATAAAGATAGTATATACATATTATTACCTTTTTAAAACCAATAATACCAATGATGATAAACCCTGCTTTAATGTTCAGTTTTTGTTAAACCTGTTAAAAATACATGTCAAGGTTTGTGGTGGTGCTTCATTGTACTGCATTATACTGAAAGATGTTTCTATTGCTCTGTTCATCCTATTAATAACAATGAGAACATGGTAATAAACACACTTCTTTGTGTTTATGCCACTCAACCTATTAAGAAAATTAAGTGAGCATTCTTCACATATAGATTTCTAATATGGTAAATATATGAATAACTGCTTGTTGCTGTTTATGTATTCAATCACATCAGTGTTTTAGATAACTATCTACAGTACATGTCCAATTAAAGGTCAAGGCAGATACAATATCAGTGAGAGGGTACTACTTCATTGTATTCACATTTACTTCAGAGATGTGGCCTAATGAGGGTTTGTAAATGAGTACAAGTTTCTCCCCACATGTGAAAGTACACATTTGTCATCAACTTCTTTGAAATAAGTATGTGGATCAGGTATCAACTTTTATTTCTACAGTTTGTCTTGAAACATGTTCAACACTCATGCTCACATTGCTAGCTGGAAAGGTAATGAAAGATATTTGTCCTTTTGAACTTTATCCTGTTAGAAAAGTCAACTTCTAGTAAATCAATGCATTGAGTTTTTAAATGTTATGTCGAATACGTCTTGTGTGCTGTTAGCATTGCCCAAACACGTGTTAATATTGACAGGCTAAATAAGATGGCGGCCCACAACAGCTACACCTGCTCACCTTTCGCACTGTCACATCTAGCTAACAGGCTAAGTTGACCCGTTCAGTGCTTCTCCAAACTGAAGTAGAGGGTCGATACAGCTCATGAAAACAAGTTATTGTTGGTTGAATGTGACGCAGTGCTACAGGCCAATTGAGAAACTATCAGTTTAATTGCTCAGTGAAGTAACAGGTTTTTATTTAGACTTTAAGTTAAAGCCTTCCTAGCTTACAGCTAACGGGAAGGAGCGGTAAAACGCCACCACACTTACTGCTTCTCCTCGGACTCGTCGCTGTCGTCCGTAAAGAGCAGGTCGCAGCCGCGGACAGCGTAGCACTCATCCCAGGTCGGAGCCTCACAAACTTTATCCAGAACAATAAACGACCCTTTGCTTCGTCTGAACGACATTTTCTCCAGCTGAAGAGTTTAGTTAGCCACTGGAGGAAAACCACACAACGTCTCACGTGCGTCTCAGCCACTGCGTCACGTGTCGGGTGATGCACACCTGACGGTGAAGATCACTCCGCCGTAGAGTTGTTCGTCTCTCGCCCTAACTATTATTAACTTAAGTAAAAATTAATTTAAATATATTTTATGGTCGTCAGAAATTGAATTATTGAAAGAAAACGTCTCCATAATACTAAAACGGGGTTTTCCTCATTCTTTATATACTTAAACTACTATATTGTAATTGCAATGATATTGTAATTTTTACAGCTGTGTATATATATATCGTGTAATGTAATTTTATCTCCTATTTTGTATTCTGTACTGTTAGACCACCTGATCAAACTCTAAAGAATCATTTAACACACAATTCTTTATCTGATTTGAACAACAGAAATTGTAGAGATATTCAAGAGCAGTGGCTCTCTAGCAGTCATGGCACCCCTTGCGGTCTTAGGAAGGGCTCCTGTGGGTGCCATGATAATGCCACCCACAAGTAATACAATGACAAATATAGGACTATTTTAGGCCATTCTTTTTTAAACACTCGGTTTAATGGTTGTAATTTATATTAGGTCAGGGGTCCTTCATGTGAAATGTTGAATGAATGAAAACCACTGATCTAAAGAAACAGTTCTGCTGCAACCGAGGGCAAAAATTAAACCTAAAGCAATGACTTAAAATGAACACAAACCAAACACCAACCTTTAATTGTTCTGGGTGTAGATGTGGAAGGTTTGTCTTCTGATTAAATCAATTATTAATAATCACTTCTGGTAAAGAAGACAATTAGTTTAGGTGCTGGTGGATGAAATTTACTGGTTTGAACACCTGGTTTTCTCACTGGTCGGCCGTCTTGTTGCACTGAGCACATTTCACTCCTTGCTGGAGCAGTTATTGTGTTTCACCTTTGTGAGATGTTGTTAGAGTTTGTCGGTACCGCAGAACAAACGGCCGGTGTTGTGGAGATATGGAGTGGTGAGCTGTTATTTTATAAGAGACTCACTTAATCCCATAGTAATCCCTGTATTAGATCACACTGTGATGGTGAAACAAGCGCATAAGAGGAGAAACCGTAGGCAGGCAGAGAGCAGCCTGACAGCCAGCTGACACACACACAAAAATACATATATACACACACAAAGATGGACATACTGCACATACAACAGTCTGTATACTTGCAGAAAAGCAAACATATAATCAAATATATGCACATGAGCAGTGATGCAAACGCCTGCTCTTATCCATATACACACACACACACAAACTGCAACAACAGCAGCAGAGTGTCACATGACCACAGTAAGACCCCCCCTGAGATGAGTTTGTGAGTGAAGGAGAGAGCCAGAAAGAGAGAATAGCTTCTCCACAGATGGAAACTAGGACACCAAACCCCTGTGTGTTTGTTTTGCGTCGTACTGCATCTGCGTGTGTCCATCTGCGTGTGTGTGTATGTGTGCGTCTGTGTCTGTCGAGGAGCACGAGTCTGTATCTGTATATGCGCATCATTGCTCATGTGTATATGGCCGCTTCTGCGTGTGTGTGTGTGTTACAGTGCATGTAACAATGAATAATCCAGTGGTGAAATCTTGGAGTTCGCGTAGATGTTTGTTTCCTGGAGAGAGTATAGGCCACTCGTGTGTCTACACACTGTACACTGTGTGAAATGGTGTGAACGCAGTGTGGGGCAGAGAGAGGTTCAATTCCCATTGCGGACTGTTGTTCACCGGTGCTTATGTTCACAATTTTACTTCCACTGTACTGGGGTTGAGACAGATTCTTGGAGACGGGTTTAAAAGAGGAAAACTGTCTACCTTTATGTGTGTGTGTGTGTTTCTGTGTGTGTTTTTAAGGTAATTTGGGTGAACTGACCATTTAAACAGACAGAGGGGTCTGTGATGCATTTCAGAAAAAGCACCAACTAAAACATAATAGTTCAACACTCCAAATCTTTATTTACATTATCTAAAATATGGATTAAAGCTTTTTAACAGCTGAATTTAGGGTTTAGCTTTCACTGTAATTACTGACATTTCCATGCAGTGAACCACAGTAACTAATAATGTTTTCATTTTTGTTATTTTCTTTATTATTATTGGTTGCCATATTTTTTATGTAATGTTTTTTGTGTGTTTTTTGTTTTCTGTTTTGATTTTAATGATTAGAGAGGATTCATTTCATTTATAAGAGGTTTATATAAGCATAGTAACACAACTTATGCAAGTGCAAATACTTTCAAATACTTTCATTTCATCTGTATTTATTTTATTGATTTCAGTCAAAGTGATATTATCTAACTAATGTTGCAACATCTTCTATGATGTCATATTCTAGCTCCCAGATACTTTGTTGCTTCATGTTATTTAGGTCCTCTTTAAACACTAAAATCAAGTTTGTCATCTTGTTAACATTTGTATTTTTTATGATTTATTAGATTGTAGGTGAAGTAAGCAGTCAGCACCATGGATCAGCATCTACCAACCAGGATTTCAATGTCATTTCTCCATAGCATACCTCTGATAACCCTGCCAGCCACAGAACAGGCCTACAAACCTATACATGACCACCTGTCATCAAGCAACTGAGACAAATCCTATATTCACCCCAGGACGGCAAGGCGGGGGTGGGAGGAGTTGCCGGACCAGGAAGTAGCATCAGCCAATGACAGCTTGACGTATGGCACCGGCAGCACGCGAGGCAAGCGCCGAAGCTGAGAGCATCTATAAATCCTGTGTTCAGGATGAAACATTGCCACAAAGGAGATTTGTGTCCACAGCAGCTAATGAGGCACTATATCAGCACAGCCCCGCACCCACAGCTGCATACACACTCACACACTTAGCGAGCACACATCCATGTACAGTACACATATATGCACACACACAGGAGATGCATACAGTACACTTACAGGAACCCAGGTGCATTGTATTTTTACAGTAACACACAAAGCACTTGTCTTACAAGCACTATATATAATGGGCTGCAAACACACACACACACACATACACACTGTACACACATAGACATGTGGGTGAATTAAAAACTTGATATTATGATAATTATTTTCTGTCCTGAGGCCAGATGTTACACACATTTCCCACACCCAAACACGCACATGCGTGATCATCAGGTCAATGGGAGGACAGACCATGGGGAGCATGTGCCAGCTAAACAATATATTTAATCAATATCAACAACACACACACACACACACTGTCTCTCTCTCTCTCTATGAACTCTTTTGAGTTGTAGTAGTGTAGTGTAAGGGAGTCATGATGCTGCAGTTCCCCTTTTCACCACTGCATGTCTCTAGTTAGCAAACATATCACCTGGTAATGTGAGGGTCTGCTGTGAGTGAGTGACCACCCAACATGTGTGTCTGTGTGTGTGTGTGTGAGAGAGAGAGAGAGAGAGAGAGAGAGAGAGAGAGAGAGAGAGAGAGAGAGAGAGAGAGAGGATAGATAGAGTGGATGTAAGTGAGCATCCTCTTTTTTAAGAGGAGATTTCACTGATGGTTATTGTGTTTATTTTGTAAAGACCTTAAAGTAAATGAGCTAGTGTTGTAGTCAAGACCACCTAAGTTTTCCAGATAGTTCCACAAGCATACTTTTGTAAAACAATTTTAATTATCTTAAAGTTGTTGAATTACATTATATAAACAAAAGTGAGTGAGTGACATTCGCGGTTAAAAAAAAGATGTCACTGCAGATGTGGTCTTGACTGGTCTTGAGAAAAAATCCAGAGTCCAGCTCAACCGAGACCGAGACGAGACTAAGTAAGTCGATTCCCAGACAAGACCAAGACCATGAAAATGTGGTCTCAAGACTGGTCTCGAGTACTACAACACTAAAATGAGCCATTAAAACTGTACATTCTGCATTTTGTACATATTATTTTAAACAACATTTGAAGAGATTATCACATAATTCTTCAATTTAAGTTGACCTCTTGAACCCTGCTGGAGCACCTAGTACATTTACATTACAGTTACCCTGTGCAGGCAAAGCCTGTTCAAACTGACAGTTTATTATGATCAATAGTACAAGGAGGACAAGTCATTTTGTGACTGCAAAAAATGGGAATTGGGTGTGTGGGGATTTACTAGGCAAGCTGGGTCTAAACACACTGTAAAGGTGCATTATGGGAAGGGTAGGACACAGCATTTACGGAGCTTAACCTACACTACAATGGCTACACAGCCCACATGGTGAGAGCAGCATGATCCCAGAGCAGCAGCTTCTGTCTTGACTCTTTTCACTGTAGTTATATTTAACAGACAATGTAAGACAATAAACTTGGAGTGAAAAATACACTTCTCCATTGAGGGGTGAGCTGATAATCAGACTATGTTCTAACTAAAATAAAAGCATATCTGTTCAATCAGATTTGTGTGTGACTGTTGCTGAAACACCTGAGTAGACATGCTATCAGTCAACCTCACACACACTAACATTGTTTCCAAGCTGCCACTCCTAAGGCATTTACATTTTATATATGCTTTATATAGGTTTAACTGAATGCTAAATAAACAGTGTAGCCACTTTGAGTGCAGCTGGGTGACCATTGCTTGGCATAAACCAGCATTCAACCACGCCCCAACTCGTAGGTGCAGTCAGACACTGCAAAGGTGGTGATAGCAGGGCAGCCCACTCTGAGCTTTAATAAGCCTGTAGGTGACAGAGGCTTTGTCTCTTTTTAATGTTCTGTCTATGTTCTGAATTTTCTTACAGCATTAGCAGGCTTCCGTTAGTCTGTCAAAACACTGACTTCCTTCATATTTTCACAGCATGGGTCTGTCACCGTGTTGGTCGACTTAAACTGCAGCTTATATGAAGGAGTGTGTGTGTGCATGTGGGTGCATGTGGGTGCATGTGGGTGCATGCATACATCTGTGCATGTGCTTGCCTGCTTTTTTGCATAGGTATTGATGATTGATTGATGGTACCAACTACCAAATTTCCATTACTATAATGTCACTAAACTTTATGTACTGTACACTTAGGCTGCAACCAGGCTGAACACTCACTCACTGTATTCATGTTGTACCACAAAGGTGAAAGTATATGTACATTGTACAATATATGTACATGCATGAGCATGTGAATCTGAGAGACCTGTACATGCAGTGTCTGGTGTGTGTGCACTACAGTCTGTGCTTGTGTGTGCAGATAGACAGGATACAGTGAGAATGCAGTTAGTGTGTGTATGTGTGTGTGCTTGCTTTCATAACGGAGTGTGCAGCAACAACCAGGAGAGAGATAGCCCCCTTAAGACCAGTCAATGAGAGACGGACGTGGAGAGGGACGCAGCTAGCGAGACTGGCGATCAATAGTAATCATGAGGCGCTGTGGCGTTAACGGCAGATGACACATCGCTCAGGCTTTTCTACAGCGCTGCACCCAACACAAAGCAGCACAAAGCCATAATTCCTTGTAGGCTCAGATCAATAAATGCATTTGCAAAAGTATCAGGCACGTAGTAAGATTATTCCTGAGATATTTTTGCCTTCATTTGATAGTTCATGTCTCTCAAGGTGCTTACTGTCAGCGATGTTGACCCACAAAAAAGTAAATGGGTGTAGGTCTATGGATCCATGACACAAATCTACACAAACATGACACAGACGTGTCTCATTAACACCCCCCACAGGGAAGGCCGTCACATACACAACTACCACATGAGCGTGGTGGAATGATATATGAACACAGCTATGATGATCTATGAACGTACTGAGTTTTCAAACATGAAATTTCTACAGGTAGAACTCTCAACAAAAGTGAACCCCAGGAAATTAAGTACAGTAAAGGTCCTGTATTGTATAAAGTGAGAGTTCCGTGTTTTTTCTTATTATAAAGCAGGTGACAGGTCTAGGTTGCATATTAATACAGTTAAAGTATCAAAGTGTGCAACAGTGCACAGTCTGTATGTAAGCCGTCAGGACTTCTGTAACTTTGTGAAGTCTCAACAAAACAGCCGCCGCCCAAAGCTAATGCCCTGAGCACTGCCTACCTCAACCCAGTGTCCAGCTTTACACGATTTGGTTTTGAGGCTCAGAGCCTGCTCTCTTCTGACCGACTCAAAAACCTGTTACCACAGCTACAGAGACGAGCCTGAGAGAGGAGATGTTAAACTACACTGAGATGTGTGTCTCAGCTGTTGGTCATGTGAAATTGAAAGTGCATTAATGTAACTGCTTAGAGGTCCATTCCTAATGTCAACATTCATATTAATAATACTTAATAATAGTAATAATAATAGTTCTTTGAGAATCTCATTCATATCCACACAAAATTGATGACACTGAAATATCTGGCTGAATCTATAACAAATCAGAAATCAAACTGAATCAAGAACTTGTGCATTGGAATTGTATTGATTAAGGAAATGAGCGGCTATACCCGGTCCTAGTTAAAATTAAATATATTATTTAATTACACAAAAATCATTCATTAAAATTGATAATGAGAATCATTATTCGTTCAAAGCCCATGATGAACTAAACCTCTCCGTCCTCGCTAATAAGCCCTGACCAGAATCGGCTCTCGTCATCCTCTACAGGAAAATGCTCTGCTCTAGAACAGAGTATATTTATAAAACCAACATTATATCTGTGGTTAACAGCATCAGTGGGCTGAAAACACCGGTGGAAGCAGCCATGCCAGTAATTCTGAATCAGAATTGGTCTAAAAACAGCAATCTACCAGTGCCGAGCAGTCTGAGTTACAGCCACATAAAAGACACTGAAATACAGCCCTGGACTTTACAATTAGAGAGAAGAGAGGTGTTGGTGAGCGTGTGTGTCAGTGTACGTGTGTGTGTGAGAGAGAGGGAGAGAGAGAGAAAGCAACACACAACACTCTTCTCTAGTCTCCCATGAGAGCAGGAATCAAGACTTCAAAAATGGCCTTTCTGTGAGAAACACTTGGCGTCGGTACAACACACACTCATCTCTCCACTAGAGCTCAGCCATCACTGCAGATAATGAGCCCTGAATATCATTAGCACTACACACCAGCACCACACATTGTGTATCGCTAAGCCTATTAAAACTTTATTTATCAATCTCTAACCATCTACTTCCACAAATGTTCTTTGAAAAGCATGGCAGCGCACTCATCACAATCCATTAAGATCATGATGAACACACCAGACACACAAGATTATGATGAGAATACAGTAGATATTAAGCTTATAGTTTCCATTGTCTTTTATATTTAAATCCAGTGTATGAGCATCTCATTGAAGAGATGAGAGTGCATTGAAGAGAACTTACCACCCTTGAAAACATGCAACACACAGCATGTTTTCAAGGGTGGTAAGTTCTTGAGAAACTACAACAACGAGCCACAGATAGATCAGACGGGACGACAACAGAACAGGAAGTGCCAGATGGTACAAATGTATCCAAGATGCAACAGAGACAATATAAAGTTTAGTTCAGCCGCTGTAAAGATGACATTGGAAGAGAGCACCCCATCCAACCTCACAGGAGTTTGTTTCTCACCTGAATTTGATTCTGATCACTGAGAAAGCAGTCAGCCATCAGAGGAGAGGCTCAGAGCCTCCTCTCTTCTGATTGGATGACACCACCCTGCGGTCACCAGAGCTCCAGAGAGAACAACACTGAGGTCCTTAAAACCACAAATACGTCTTCTTATGGATCAACACTGTAATATCCACTGTTAGTAGAGACTTTCTCAGTCCAGCTTGTGGTATAATATGGAGGGTAAACTCTGAGAATCCCAAGGGAGAGAAATACACCTTACCATTCTCATATACTGTATACTTATTATTTTAAATATATTATACACCAATGTGCATTTGTTTCATTTCATTTCAGTGGCTCTTTGGTTTTCTCCTCTGCTTCTGTTTCACTGCATGTGTGTGTCTTAGCTCCTCCCCTCACTAACACACACATACCGTGTAGAGCAGAGGAGAGGCAGGCTGACAACTCGTTAGGTTAAGTGCAATAGCAGCTTTCCAACAAGTGTTATCAATCCCTCTAAAATTGGCCCCCAACATCTGAGAGTCAGGCACAAAATATCAGCATTCAGCGGTGACGGTGCTAACAGCTCTGCTGCTGCTGCTGCTACGGCTACAAAGGCCCAGTCCAGTCAGAGTGGGGCTGTATAGGTTTAAATATAGGTGACCACAAATATGTTTTTGGTGGATTGAAATGAATTTATCCGTGTTAAACACACTCTCCAGTGTCCAAAGACACACAGTGCTACAGTGCCACTCTACACTTATAGGCACACTGTGACTGATAAGTTGTCAAGTAAGTCTAGTACAAAAACACCACGGCAAATCACTACAATTCAATCAAAGACCAGGACAAATTATAAAGTATCTGCAGCCAGGTTTTCATGCGATGGGCTCACATTTATTCTCATCCCCTGCAAGTCTAACATCCGACCTCTAGGGGGTGAAATAAAAGTGAAGATTAACTACAGTTTACCTCCGTGTGCGACTTGCATGTATGACCGGGTCGTGACCTCAGAGGAGAAGAAAGTGTAGTTTAAGCAGTAAAAGTGATGTAGTAGATGACAGACTACATATCATTGAAGGCCAACATTAGCTTTGCCAACACTTTCACTTAACTTTGAGTGTTTAGTTTGAGTGGAGTGGAGTAACTTTGCACTTTTGGACCACCGTGCCAGGCAAGATTAATCAATCCCCAAGTAATTAAATGAATCCATGTCAAACAGTAATTCAAGCTCGGTCTGCTGTCCAGCTATACAGTCGGTGCTACATAAGGGCTCCATTCTGCCAAAACTTTCTTCTTTAGAGCCAGTGATTGTTGTACCAAGCTTTAGCAAGGGAGTGAGACGGCTATGTACAGCACACCAAAGCACTCTTGGACGGGCAATGGCGTTCAAGCCCAGCCAAGTATCATCAAAGTGCCTGTTTGGCAGCTGCCCTGAGGGAAGGCAGCCAAGGCCAAGTAAGGTTCTAAACCCGACAGAACTACACAAGCCCAGGAAGGTGTTAAAGCCCCGTCCACCAGGGATGCTTCTGCAGCAGCATCACATCAGATGATTCTGCTTAACTTTTGTTTAACCAGGGAACATGATGATGAGGAAGCCTCCTTTACAGCAGCGGTACAGGCAAGTCCACAAACCCAAGACACACACCACTCCATCTGCCCGTCTCTGCAGAGATGGTTATATCTGTGGCTGCAGTGGCAGCAAGGACATATTATTGAATTTAAAAAGAAATTATACTTTTGCTTTCTTGGACGTCCCATATTCAACACTTCTTTGTGTTTTATTTGAAGTGTTTATCCATGAGAATATATATTCTTAAATCCAGCGAGGTTGGACAGTGGCTTTGTTGTGACATCACAAAGTTACAGAAGTCCTGACAGATGGTTTTAAAGCTCAGTTTCTGTGTGCATCTCTTTGATACTTTAACAGTTTCAATATAGAACCTAGACCCGATTTATAATCAAAACGAGACATGGAAATATACCTATGTGACCTTTAAGTGTTTTATATAGTAAAATAATGAATGCGTGTAAATTATGTGTTCATTAAAATGTCTGTGAGTGACGGAGGCATTGATTGTTACGGTTTGCTTTTTTTTTAATCAAAGATTTGAGTGCAACAAACAATTTCATGTTCATCTCTGCTGTGCTTTGGCATATACATGAAGTTTGCTGGTTATGTGTTACACATGTAAATAGGAAAGGGGCAGACCATGGTATCATTAAGCTTCAGTGTTATCGGTTCTGATCTCTGATCTTTGTTATTGTGACATAAAAGTTCTCTCATACATTTCATCTGACCAACTCTGGTTGAGACATTCTTCTATGAATGATGCATTCTCATTGTTTCTAATCCAGAGGGCAAACCTCTGCTTCTGAGCCTGCATGTGTGAGGGGTGGGGGCCTTGCCCGATGGCAAAGAGTGCCGCACCTTTCAAAGTGAGTGGGAAATAAAAATTAATCACTGGAAATATTTAGAGAAAGTTCATCATACAGACAGAGCTGTAGTGGTTTTAATGTCCAGTTTACAACCAACTAGCTCACTGTTCATCTGATGTTGTGTCGGGTATGTTTTGTTTGCTGCATCCTAGAGCCAATACACAGTTAATCACATTGTACAAACATGAGCTAAGGGTGAAAAGTAGGAAGTGTTCGTGTTAAGTGAGTAGATATGAGAAAATAAGTCATGTAAATTCTGTTCCTGTTACCCAGATGATAACATCCATCCTATCACAGAAAATCTCATCTCAGTTCAGAGCGACCTGGATTTGTAAGATGGAGTTTAAGTTAGTGATTATTCTCTGTGGGCACAATTACACCTGCACATAGATGCTCTACAGTTATGCTCATATGGAGCGATATGAGTGGACATGTGATGTTTTAATTTAAGTTTGTTAATAATATACAAGGGAATTTAGCTTAGTCAGTGAGAGCAAGCTGTTTCTATTACAATTGTTTCAGAAACTCACAGATATGGATTAGTGTTAAAGAGGCAGATCATCATCAGTCATTTTAGATGCACCTGGTAATAATAGCTTTAGCTTCACCACTCTGTATTCTGTGTTAATCAACCCTGAGCGTCCTCAGTAAAAGGAGTGAGCGTGCTCCTAAATCTGGGTTTGTGTGTATACGCTTTACATTTTCTCCATGTTCTCATGGGCTTGTTGCCACCTCCTCCCACATGGTAGGTTTTTACTTGCTAAATCTAAAATTGTTCTGGTCTGTCTACACACTCTCCCTCTCAGGTCCAGGTTGTTTCCTCGATGTGTCAAGCTACAGAAATATCAGCACAGATTGTTTTAATCTAAATGTGACAATATTTATTTTTGCATCTTCTTAATTGATAAGGGGTCATGTGAGGCTGATCGTTTCTACCCATCAGCAGTATTAAAGGTCCCATGTTTTTCACTCTTCTCGTGTTTTATTTGAAGTGTTGATGCATAAGAAGATATATTTGTGGTTTTAAGATCCAAAAGTCATCTCGTTGTAGTTTCACATGTCCTCTCTCAGGCTTCTCCCTGGAGCTCTGGTAACAACAGGTCAGTCAGATGTACCGACAAAAAGCGACAGAGTTTTTGTGTTGGTGTGGTTTTGGTTTGTTCTGTATTCCACAGTGGACAGCAGCTTTTTTTTACCAAAGCCACATCTACAGTCATAGCTCTGTGAGTGTAATTCTAACCTTTTCAGTAAAAAGCAATCATCACACATCTGTTCAACAAGATTTAAACACAGAGACACTTCTCCATCCAGAACCTGCTGTGTGTAGACTACAGCTTCATTTGCCACAGACATTTGTAACAACAACTTGTAACAACAGCTGACTCTCCCTTTAGACAACATGAGACCTATATGGCAGTAACAGACACATGGGCAGACAGACAGGCAGATACATACATGGTATATGGTTCAGGTACATTCACACATACACACTGTCTGAACCCTTTAAGCTGGATTGTCTTAAAGGTTGCAGGCAGAATTATGTGGTTGAGAAAAGAAAAAGGAAGCACAGCACTCACCACTTTGTCCTGCTGCAGCCCAGTCAGCCATCCATGTATAATGAAAAGAGAGACAGAGAGAATTTGAGCAAAGATGATATCTGAAAGCATGGCAATGATCCCACAGCCCGACCACTAACAAACACTGCAATACACATATATTGTATGTAGACGTATATATGTATATTTCAGAATCACATTGCAGGTTATGAACAGAAAAGAAAAAAAATGTACAGTTTGGAAATGTCAGATTAAAGTTGAAATGCTACAACAGGTCTGTGTATCTAAGGAACAACATGAAATGGAAGGGAGACAATAATTTTTATGTGAAAGTATAATGCATGGTGAACAGAGAGCAATGTTAACATGGTGAAAGAAGATAGAATGTAAATCACAGTGACAAATGCTTTGTACTCATAACTAAAGCTGAGCACACCTACACCTTGCTGAGTGTGTATAGAGAGCTGAATGAAAAGATGGATGGTACGCGTTTACAGACTTTGAGTTGGACTAGTCTTTTTAAACACAGATGCAGGAGTAAACAGGTGACAGTCTGTAAAATTCAAAATGCTAGCCTCAGTCTTTAAAGCTCATTTTATTTGTTTAACAACTCAGACACAAACAGAGATTAAGATGATTATAGAGATAGACAGAAATAGTTTGTCAGCTCATCACTCCACCATCACACAGCACAGACACAAAACTATTATCAACCTCTTCACTGAACTCACAGAGACGAAGTACATAAACATATTTCATGATCTAGTCTGTTCATTTCTTTGACCACAACCATTGCTGCCAATTTTCCACTAAATTGGACTATTTTCCAATAATCAAAGACACATAGCCAGTATTAATTAATAACCAAAGTTTCATTGTAATGATCCTTTAAGATACAAAATGTACAAGCTCCTTACATGTTCAAAATGTCTTCCCTGTGTGCACGTTTGTACACACGTATCCACCTTTCAACCTTCTCCCACTGACTGCAGGTGCTGCCCACCTTAACACACCACACAGGACCCTCAGCTGAACTCTCCCCATGTCAGCCACTGACTAATTAGGATGTACTTTTGTGTGTGTGTGTGCGTGTGCTGTTACATTTGTGAGGTCATTAAA
>OMNW01009912.1:0-19474 GCA_900303245.1 Selene dorsalis | reverse complement strand
ACATCTCTAATAGACAAACACAATCACCTCAGTATAAGACGAGATTCTGTCACAGTCACAACAACCACAGAAAAGTTGTTTTCTTTTTTTTCCTCTTTTTTTAATGAATTAAATAGTTTTTAAAAATATCTCACCATTTACTTATACTCATCTTTTTTTCATTTATTGCGAAAAATAGGCAACTGGACTAATTGTGATGATGCGAGTTTTTGTGTGTCTGTGTGTGTGTGTGACAGAGAAACAGAGATTAAGTGGAGAGATATAGTGGAACGTCTTGGAGCGTTGGCACTGAGAGCAGCAGCAGTGTGTGGTGATGCAGTACTCTCATTCTGCCACTGGGTGGCACAGTTCAGGCTGAACGTCCCTCCATGACCACGGTGGCCCATTACCTTCCCCCCTGCCCCTCACTGTACCAGAGGAAGTCAAATTCTGCCAACACCAGCCTCTGTGTTTTTGGAATGATGCTTGTGTGTTGAAACTTTGTCCACGATCGCTTATCGGCGTTGCCAGATCTCAGTTCTATGTACAAAGGTTTCAAATCCCTGAAGGACATCTACAAAGACAAGTGCAACCTCCATGTGACCATCTCCATCCTGGAGAAGCTCAGGGATCAAAGGTCCCTCTCATGGGAAAAAAAGGGGGGGTAGTACCAATGAGATCAGGTAAACGTGCCACAGCAGGACTCAACAGAACTGTTCAGGGGACTAAAAGTCAGGAATGATGGCAGAGGACCAAGATTTGTAGGAATGTGAAAATCTGAAGGAGCAGGGGGTTGTAACACAGTGACCTTCCTCAGATGGGCACCAAAATATCCTAACATAAGTCTGTCTAACAGATTGTCCAAAAAAGGTGAAGAAACAGGAAAGAAACCAGCGAAATGCACGAGTAAAATAATGCATCCATCGTCCATTCGTCATATCCGTTCATGCTGATCCATCAGTCTCTCCATGCATCTAAAAATAGTCTTTAAAGACCAAGCAGTCCTCCTCCATACTAAATGGATTATATTTGTGTGTTTTTTTTTTGTTGTTTTTCTTTGTTTCTCTTTTTTTGTTTTGCTCATCCTGGACATCTTCTATCTGTCGCTGTCAGAGTGGCAACTGTCAGTGTGGTGCCCCCTGGAGGACTGGCTGCCCTCCACCTCTCTGTGGGGCCCCCAGCGGGACCATGCAGCTCATTTGGGAGAGGGGAGGAAGTGGGGATACTAAAAGGTACAGGGGGGTTTTTGGGGACTGAATTCTTGGAAGAAATGAGGGTGTAAACTTTTTGTCCAATGTGGGTGCTTCTTCCACAGCGGGGTGAGGGGTGGGAGAGGTGGGGCTACCGGGTGAGAGAGAGAGAGGAGAAAGGGTCTGTGTAGGCAGATCTTGTGCTCAGGCACATTCGCTCATTCTCTCGCACATTAACACACACACACACACACACGCATATTTGTCTGTCTTTGAGGCCCTGGCCATGTTAAGGTCATGGAAGATGGAGCTCTGGGATGTCGACACTGCAGCTGGGTTTCTCATTGTTTTTTTCCTCATGTCGTTGAGAAGATCAGCAGCTGTAAGTGGACCTTGACCAGTCCAAGTGAGAATTTGGAGGAGACGGGTGGACAGAAGGAGGGGACAGGCTGACATCTTGACGGCAGAGTAGAAGAAGAAAGCACATCTCTTTCGGACAGAGCCTGACTTCTCCATTTCACGGCGTAAGCAGCATCCATCCTCAAATGATCTGATTCTTTTTGGGAGATATTTAGGAAGACATAGCTACTATGTCATGTTATCTCCATCAGCTTGTCTTTACATTCCTTTTGGGAGGAGATGGAAGGAGCAGCGTAGGAGATTAATCTTGTCAGATAAGCATGTAAGGGTGCATGTATGTCGGGCAGGGAGGATGAAGCCTTTCTCATCTACTCTGGCTGTTTGTGTCCAGCTTCTCTCTATGCTGTTGTTCCACAGGCTGCCACCAGGGGGGTGATGTGTGGGCTAACTGTAGGGGGGGATGAGGGGAGGAGGACGTCTGATCAGAGTTTGTGGCTACGAGTTGAGCCAGGGGTGGTTGAGGCATTCGCCGGCCGAGGCCCTCTTCTCCGGCACCATCTCCAGCATGGGCAGGAGGAAGTGAGTGAAGTGGCCGGCGTCCTCGTGCGACCAGCCGTACTTCTCCACCAGCACGTCAAACAGGGACCACGGTTTCAGCTTAGTGATGTGCCGCAGCTCACCTGCAGGAGGCGACAGGAGGAAGAGTCAGTGATGGCCCAGCAGGATGTGGGGAGAGAGCCAAAAGCCATGTATTTTAAAAGTTGGTTCACCCACATTACAGAAAACATATTTTTTTACTTAAAGGACAAAAGGCTGGTGATGTTTTGCATTTTCATCAACAAATCCCAAAACAAAAAAAGATTATTTGTAGCTTACACAGTGTAGGGTCAGGGGTTAGCCATACACCTCCACTGGTGTTCACAACTATTCAAAACACACTACTGAGCCACACTGTTGCACAGGATGATACGATCTTACTTTGTATGTTGAATATTGGCACTGTAGTTTATTTTCAGTCAGGTGTACATACACTGTCCTGCTGCTGTAAACATTCACTTCAGCACTTCACATATATCAGCTGAACACGCTATTTAAGAAACTATGTGTATATTTATTTTACCCATTTATTCAGTATGTCAGGAGAAACCACACCCAGCCACATGCAGCCTAGGGAGTGTCGAGACAGACTTCCACATTGTTTATTTTTGGTCTTTTCATGGGATTTGTTATGATTGAGGAGAAGAAGAATAACAGCCTTACACTTGAAATCTTGTGGTAGTTACTGATGGACAGTTTCATTTTTTTGCTGAGGCCTCTGTGATAGGCTATTCATCTCTTAGATTTCTGCATCCAGTCAGGTGCAGTGAAGGTGAATGGATTTCTTTTATATTTCCCACAGCTTTGTTAGGTTTCATCAGAAAATTTGTCAGCAACATGAGTTTCAGGTGTCCCTGTTGCCTTGCCAACGTCCTTGTTATTTAAGCACACAGTCACCAGTTTTCACAGGGCGTGTGTGTGCGTGTGTGTGTGCGTGACAGAAATCCTACAAGCAAATTTCTCAAAATCTCACCAATGTGCCTGCATGGCTGGACCCCCTGGGAGGTAAGTAAGAAAATATGTTCTTTGTAATTTGGAAGAACCAATACGCCAATATTCTGCAGACACCAACCAATCACTACAGCAACTGAGTCCACTAATTAGTTCACCTCGTTCTGCTCAAAGTTGTGCTAATCAGTGAGGAGCTGTAATGGTAGAGTGAAAACCTGCAGAGTCTTGGCTGAAAATCACAAAAAAAACCCCAAAAGGACAAGATGTGGCTAGAAAGAGGCAGAGAAGTGGCACGGTAAGAGAAACAGACAAGGAGAGGAAGGTGTTCATTATTAAAGAGAGGAGGGAAATGATTGGGCAGGAGTATAAGACTGACAGAGAAAATAGTATGAGGGAATGATTAATGGTGGGAGTGATCAAGACCAAAGGTCCACTTCAAAACATGGCTGCCATGGTAACCCCTCTTCCTATGCCCTGATTGGAGAGCACAATATGAGGGAAAGAAACCATTTGTCAAGACTTCCCTTATACTGCACTGTACGAAAGACTGGGAAACGGCAGTGAAAGGTGATTTCTGACTGCAGGATAAATCTTTGGAAGCTTTGCGGGTTAATTATTGGTTTGTGTTTATGGGCTTTCCATCTGCAGCCTTATTACAGTGTGTTTCTGTATATATGAGCATGTTTTAATTGTTTTGTTTCCAATCAGTGTGCCAACTCCACCACCCCCCCCAATAAAAATCTGGGCGTGCAAAGGAAAGAAGGTAACAAGGCCGCTCAATTGCATGGCACGGCCAAAGGCAGCATGGCAGACAGGAGAAGCCCAGCGAGACAGAGCAAGAAAGTCAGACCAGATTAACAGAGTACTAAGAGATGAAAGGGAGAACATTGAGACATCATCAAGAGCAGGCTCAGACCTCAGATAGAGAGACAACATCAAAGGCAGAATATTCAGGTCTCATGCCACATTATGAAGAAAATATGAGCAGAAAGGGAAGAAGATCGAGAAACAGAAGAGAGAGAATAAATGAGAGAGTGCAGGGGTTATCAGCTGTATCACACACAGATCCACACACTTACCAGGCTCAGAGATGAGCAGAACCAGTGAGGTGTATGACACACTTAAGACTTTAGATGCAGTAAGGTGAAGCCTGACTCTTCTACATAGGCTACTGCTTGAGATCACTACCTCACTTTCAGTGCTGATGTTCATACTGCTACTGTTACTTCCAGAGTAGTTTGTTCTCAGTGTTGCTCAACAAAAACTGAAGTATTAACTTTGATATATAATCTGTGGTGACTAATTACTTCTTTTAATTGGTTCCGTTGGCCATTATTTCACAAAATTTCATTCCTGATAAGAAATAATGAGGCAAAGAAAAAAAAATCTATTGTTTTGCATTAGGATAAAACATTTTTTAATATTATTTAGTCACATCATTTGCTTCTCTTGCCTCTGACTGTGATGATTTAAACTGAGTATCTTGCCTCAGTCCAGTGCCAGATGATTAACACAATCACAACAAATTATACAAATGTCAGTTTAGTGAGATAGGCAACAATTTTACATTTAAAATAATTAAAATGATGTTCAAAGCAATTAACCATTTAATAGAGACAACTAGAATTTCAATAGTCATTATTTTGTTTTACCAAATTCAGTCAAATTACAGCTCTTTGTTTGGTTTGTGAGCATGTTTTATGGTTTGTGTGTCAGGTTGTTTGAGTTCAAACCAGTGTTTTCTTGTACTTCTCTTTTTTGTTTTAGGGTTGATTTGTTTTTGCCAAAATGATCTTATTCCAGTTCTCCCTTACCAGTAAAAGCAAGTATACTAAACCTTAACTGTGAATACAGATCATGACACTGTACCAGTCAAAGTCAATGAACTATCATGACTTATAACGTAGCCGTTCAATTCATTTCAGTTCTGATTGACAACTTACCTGAAGTCAACCTGAGCTGCTTCCATGTAGACTGACTGGCAGTGCCACTAACGTTACAACCCAACAAACACTATTTCATCCTCGTCTTGTGACTTACTATGAAGTTCTAGATCTATTCCACAGGCCTACTCTACTACTTCCCTACGCCTAACCAACCATTAACCACAGAATCGTTTACCTTTCTTGGAGAAAAACTCTCGGCTGTACTTCCCGGCAGCGACCACTTTGCGTGGGACCTTCCCAAGGAGCTCCATGATCAGAGCGATGTGGTCTGCCCACCACCACATACATCACAGAGGGAACAGGCACGGTTCAGCATTACAGCATGCACACACACATCAACACGACAGACCGCATGGGACTGAGACACACTGCTGCTTTGGGGCACTGTATGGACACATTCACAAACTAATGTCACACCTCGACTGTTTTCAGTTACTTATTCAATCAGTGACTCCTTTTCTTTTTCTTTTTTTCAAAAGTCAAATCAATGAATTCAGTGTCATATTTTTCCAGTGTCCATTTCTGTCCACCTTAGATGTCTGTGTGTCTCAGTCCCCACAGCTCTCTGTCCAGCACTACCTCTTCTGTTGAAGAACTCCCGGGAATATTTTCCAGAGAGTGCAAAGTGCCTCGGAATACAGCCCAGCAGCTCTATGATGTGGGCTATGTGGTCTACGGAGGAGAGACGGAGGTGGGAGGGAGGGACGGAGGAGAGGGGGGAGGGGAAAAGGAACAAGGTTGCCAAAAAAATGCAGACAAAGAAAGACAGAGAAAGAAAGGGTATAGACGAGGAAGAGAGGAATTAATTGAAAGTAAAATGCAAGGAAACAGGGAAGGGAGGAGACAGGTTTGAGAAAAGAGGGGAAAGGAAGGAAAAAAAGAGACAGTCACAGACAGTAAAGGAGAAAAATCCATGTTAGTGAGCTGTGCCCCCACAGCAGAGGTGATGAAATGAAATGTTTAGACTGGTGACATGTATTCAGATGCACAATCGCTGATTTCTAGATTTTCAATTAGGGCTCAGTGGCAGGAGATCAAAGGTGTCTCCCTGCGAACCAGGACGTCAGGACAAAACTGACGCTGGCTTACTGCCTCTGCAACACTTGCAGAATTAGGTTAACTGTGTCACAAGTGATGAGGAAATAACACAATGAGCTGGCCGAGATCAAAGATGTGTGAGGATGAAGAGATTAAGAAGTTAAATGAAGAGGAGGGTGTGTGTATTTCACACGACACAGAGTAAAGACGGTGAGTGAGGTTAATGACTGGAGTCTACATGCAAATATAGAGACTGTAGTGTAACACCTGGTCAGAATATAGATACACATGTACTCACAGGATAAAGGCGCTCTTAAGCTTAATTCATTAAAAGTTTCCATTTGCTGGAAACTAACAATCTGTTATGCTGCAAATGTGTGTAGAGTTACAGGAGTTGTGTGAGATGTGTGTATCTATGACATGAGAGCGATGCAGATTTCATGTGTACACAGTGGGGTGAAAATGAGTGGAGGCATAGCAGCAGATTAAAGGACAGGATTTACAGTTGACAGTGGATAGGGGGATTTGGGGAGAGGGATGGCTTGTTTAAACTAAGCTGACTTTAGGCTATTGTATTTTAACAGTCAGGATTGATCCATTACAGTTTCTGCTCATTGTTCAGATGCATCATTAGAAACAACAGAACCACTTTTGAGACTAGATGACACACGTGCAAAACAACAAAGGTCATGCTTAAATTTGTGTTGTGTTTCCACACTTTTATAACATCACATAATGATGTTGTAATGGGGAAATTGTAATTGATTAAAATCATTAATCTTCACTCTTAATCCAAGTAATATCCCCAAAGTGATCACTACTCTTTTTTTCTTCACAAATAACAAAGATATTCTTCTTTTTTAGCAGAATCCATCAAAATTCTACTGTAAACACTTAGATGTGATGCACACACAACAGAGCACAAACAATAATTTGTGTTCTGTATTCATGTTGCTCACAGTTTTTGTTCAGGGATGATCTGGGTAATATTGTGAGATCAGACTCCCTGTTGCAATCAATAAAGCCAAGGGAATGCATTTGAGGTTGTGATAAATGCATCAGTACATTCTTGATGCAATGTACTGTGTCTTAACAATGGAAACAAATCTGCAAAGTAAAAGGAATTTGAAAAGTGCAGAAAAACACAAATATCCATATGGGAATTCATTAAATCTGTTGAATTAGAATTGTTCTATAAAACATTTTGCTGTATTGAACATTTTTTCTGTGTGTGCGTGTGCAGGTCATTAAGAGGTGAATACTCACCCTCATCACGAGAGTAGTCCTCTCCAGAGTGGGGCTCAAACAGGTAATCTCCAGTAGCCAGCTCAAACGCCTGCATGAGAAGTAATAGACCAGAATAGGTCTATACTGAGTGTGTGTAATAAAAAAATAGAAGAGTTCATGGTGGTAATAAATTGTATACACTGTATCTATGTATTTTCCTCACCATGCAGGCAGTACTCCAGATATCTGCAGGAGTGCTGTAACCAGCTCCTATCAGGACCTCAATGGAGCGGTACTGTCTCGTCTGGATGTCTTCTGTAAAGTGCTTGTGCTGAACAGGAGAGAGGGAGGAGAGGAGAGGAGAGGAGAGGAGAGGAGAGGAGAGGACGGAGTGGGACATGGCTGGTCTGGAGAGAGGAACGCCTGTGAAACACCTCAATCAAACAAAGGAGAGATGAACGGATGAGAAAAAATGAAAGCAGAGATGATGTCCTTCCATTTTCAGCTGCTTTATGGTTTGGAAAAGCCCTGGCTCAAAAACAAAGATGCAAAAATGATAAAGGCTGGAGAATGAAAAGAAAAATTGTGAAAAAGAAGCGAGTTAATGTGGTCCATATGGGGCCTACAGTATGCTGCTCAACAAAAACCTGGCTCTGGGAGCTGTGGTGGCCAACGAAGCCGTTTTGTAATTGATTGAACTTCAAAACCTGTTTTCTCCTGCGCCTGCACACGACATCAGTTTACTTACAAATATTTTGGCACAAACAGAACGCAGATTGCCATTGCTGTGTTAAAAAAAAAAAAAAGAGAGAGCGGTATCCAGAGCTTTGACATACAGCAGGCTGCAGCGTTGTGCTCAACACATTGCCTTTAATACCGAGGCCTTCGCAGTGTGTGTGTGTGTGTGTGACTCTAGGCCCTTGAAGACGCTCGCCAAACCCACCAATGCCCCCGCTCCTAATCTCTGGCAATCAGGAATGATTTAAAAGGTCTGACAGACACCACCCTTTAAGCTCAACAGGAGGCTTATTACATCAGTCATCCAACAACAGATCCACCAGTCTAAACCAAAAACCCTGATTTCAGATCCACCAATCAAATCCTCACAGTTGCGTCCAGGGGGGGTGATTGTGAGGACATGCAGGAATTAGCCCGTATCACTAGAAAAACACAGGCTGTTTGTATAAGCAGGATGCACTGTAGTTGTATTACTCATTGAAGGAAGTGTTTGAAAATGCCAGAAGACAATTCCTAGATTAATAACACAACCGTGTTAGTGAAAACAAACACAGGGGAAAAGTGTCCTGACCACCATGATGTAACTTTTCAGAAATGATACACAGACCTTCTCTGCTCATCCGACATAATCTCTTGGCTGGAATAGGATGCTGCTGAATGGACTTTATCACCAAATACTTCCATCATTAATGATAAACAAGATATCAGCGATACGGTAAACAAAGCAGCGAGAGTAAAAACATTGAAATTTTATAATAAAGTTATCATGGGGCTAAAGCCAGATGGAGAACTTGGCAGAACTAATGTGGCTGATAAATGGATGAACTGCCGTTGTACATGTAATGTAAAAAAAAAAAAAAAAGTATATTAACTCAATTCTCCTACATCCCTGGAAGACTGCAACCTGACTCCTAACATTTTATATAGTAACTAATTAAATAAAGATGAAGGCCAGATGTGGAGAAAGGTGTAATTAGAAGACACACTATAGCAAAAGTGAAAGTGAATGAGAGACAGAAGCACCCTGGGGTCTGTCTTAATTGCTGTGATCCTGGCTTCCACAGCAGCAGAGTCATCATCAGTCTTTTTTTTCCCCCTTCATCTTCTCTTCTTTCTTTCTTTCCATGGGAATGAGTTAGAGAACAACTGGCTCTCATTAACTGTCACCATGCCTATTTACTTTTGAAATTTGTGTGGGGGTAATTTTCTAATCTAATATTCAGGCTCCAGTGTTTTCACATGCCAAGTGTCCCTGAGTGAGGTGGGCCTGATGGTGACAACGGCATCTGAAAGCCGTGGGTGTGAACGCGTCTGTGGGTTAAGCTTCTGTGAGAAATCTCTGAGTTAGAGTGCTGTGTGTGGAGCAGCGTTTGCACTCACAACTGGATTTCAAATCTGTATTAATTGTGCAGCTGGTTGAGAAGAATGGATTGTAAAGAGCACTCAGTGTAATTCTTCTTTATTCTAATAACTGTTTATATCTGCAGCACAGTTTAAAGGCACGCACACTCAGTGCAGCTAAAAGCTATGCAGCAAAGTAATCATCAGGTTTCAGTCGGGGCCCTCAAGATCGCTCATCCAAGCTTTCAACTTAACATCATTAACTTTGGCATTATGTTTTCAAAAACCAAACAACAAAAGAGACTTCAAACTGCATTGTCTTCAGCCTGGGCTCAACAGTTCACAAAAGCAGACGTCTGACAGACTTCAAAAAGCAAAGCAGAGATGCCTTTCATTAGGTCATAGAGTGTTCTTCTGAAACGCCTGCCTGCGCTGCCTGGCGGCCATGTCTGTTTTCTCTGCTTTAGTAACAAGGTCATGGGGAAACAGCAACAGCAGGGAAAACAATGGTGACCTGAGGTGAGATGAGGCTGTTTAGAGCAGGATGGGGTGGGGAGGTGCAGGGTTGAGAAGGGCAGATGAACCCCAGGTGGTCTGCTGAGGACTATGAGTGATGCTGCTGTGATCAGCCCACACCCTGGGGAGCCTGCGCGCACACAGCTCGTGGTTACAAAAAGGACAATCTTGCAAAGATACAACAGCATATATATAAATATATATATATATATATACGCATTAAGAAGTGAGCACGCAGACACACACACACACACAACTGTGAACATGTGAACACACATACACACAAGATTGCATACAAATTCAAAGAGCGGCGTGAAGACAAGAACAATCCTGGCTCGGTGTCTATTTACAGAGCTGAAATTAGAAGAGGAGGACTGAAGTAATCTTCCTTTAATTTCTCCCTGGATGTGCTCCCAGGACTGAGAGAGACAAAGGCTCTTATGTGCTGTATGTTCGGTTCTCAAAGGAGAATGATGCAAGACCCCCCTGTCCCCTCGTGCAAGTTGTCGGGGAGGGCCACGGCAAGGGGGACACGGAGGACAAGGCTAGAGGACACACATCGTTACAAGAAGGAGACCATGTTCAGTTCATCGTGGGAGGAGAACCTTCAAAACCTCAGGTGTGAAAAATCCCCGTCACTTAGCTGCACTGGTCGGATCCAGAAGCGAAGAGTTTGACAAGCACGGACCGTGTGTGAGGCTTTCAACTGTAAAACTAGCTCATCATAACTCATTTTCTGCTCTGGCTGGAGTGCAGATTTCAAAACTATACTACAATTTAAATGAACTCTTTATCCATGAGAGATTTTCCTCCTGTGAGGTGAACTCTGACATGCACATGCATAAACTCCCAGAGTGGCTTGAAAACAGACAAACTGAAACAGGTGAGGTGTAAAATCAAGCCTGCCTCTTGACTATCTAAAGCACCTGAGCTATGTTTTTGAGTCGGGTCTCAAGTGGCTACATGGCACCTATCTGCACATGCCTGTCATTGCCTGCCTGTGCTCCATTTGGGCTCACATGCCTCTGTCCAGTTTTAGGGGCCAGTCACAAGCCCAAAGCACAAAGATATCATTCATTTCACACATGCATTCATAGAGAGCAGCTGGTAAAATAAACAAAATGTGACAATTCTTGAGGTAACTGCTTAATCCCTGGGTCTATAAAACGCTGACCACAAGTTTTCAAGGCCCCAAATGGGCTTTTTTTGTTTGACAAATAGATTTTAAAAAGGTGTTTAGTATAATCATGAAGCAGACATGCAGCCAGCGTTCACATTTGAGAAGCATTTTTGATTTAAACAATAAATCCATCATCCATAACCCCAAATTGTTATTTGATTAATGAACTAATCATTTTGTACCTAATATAATTCTGGGTGAGATTGCAAATGGGCACTTACAAGATTTATATTATACTTCTATGTGACCTGAATAACATACCAGCAGAGAGAGAGATGTGGAAAAAAAAAGAGAGAAAATGTGCCTGCGCCATGGAAAATCTTCCAAAAGCCTGGAATGATTTGTGAATTTTGATTTAGGGTAAATATTTAGTTTAATGAGAGGAGCAGTCCAGGAGGAACTTGGTAGTAGCCCGCTCCAATCAACCACAGGAGTTCAAAAAATCACAGCGAGGACGAAGCAGATACCGAACATTGATATATCAAATACAAACATACATGCACCCACACACACACACACACACTCACACGTGTGCGCTAACACACTTTTAATACACTATCCGTGTTGCAGAGAGAGAACCCAATACTCTCCATCACCTGTTATTCTAGGTGGGATCTTGCTTACACAGGTGTAGAGGGAAAAAAAATCTGTTTCCTCTTTTCACCTCTTCAGACAAACACTCTGGGCTTTCTCACTGAACAAAGTCTACCAGCGGTGTGTGTGTGTGTGTGTGTCTTCATATGTGACTGTACTAGTTGGCCTGGTGTGCCCTGCTTTTACTAGTCCCCTGAGTGTGTAACCCTGTTTCCCTTGCAGGCAAAGAGAGAGAGAGAGGGCACTCTTGACTCCTCCTCACCTGAGTCGACACCCGATCCCGGAGTTCACGGTGGGGGCCCTGCTCCCTCTCCTCAAAGGCGCCGTTTGTTTCCCCGACTCTAATAGAATTCCAACCTCCGTGATTTTATCTGGAGTTTTCACGCCAATTTTGCCAAAACTGATTGAGGGCAGAGCAAATTCAGCTGCTACTGATCTCAAATAGACAAGAGTTTCCGCACAAGGGTGGGGGGGGGCTAGCTTTAAAGAATGTGCCACGGTTTATGCTTTGAGAAGAAAGCTGGTCGGGGGTGCAGGGCCCAAACAGGGAAGGTGAGTTGTTATGACTGGCTGTCAATTAGCAGTTGATTCACACAGGAGGGTCAGTGAGACATGAACAAAAAAGGAGGAAAAAAAAAAAAGATACGGTTTCATAACAAAAGGAGGGCAGTGAGATGAACACTGGCTATGAAAATATGTATGTTTAAGATAAGCTGAGACAACAACGCTCACTTAACCAATGTGAGGCAGCCAAAATGGAAAAGGAGATGGCTGCGCAAGGAGCCTTATTTATTATTACTCTTAGCAGCAACAGGGTGAATGAAAATAGTGCGATGTAGGATGGGAAGAGGTCAGGGTGAAAGGGATCTGGCCCTCAGAGAGGGTTAATAGCCAGGCTGACTGGTTAAGAGCTGACCCCGCAGGAATGTCAGCTCCCACATTTATAGACAAATACTTTACACAGAACCTGAAATCAAAGCAAACACCGGATTCGGACTTTCTCTTTCTCACTGTGTCACGTCTCATCTCGTTAACATTCCCCCCCCCTTCACTCGTAGCGTTCCCTTTTGCATCCTCTCTCAGGCCGTCTCCTCACTCTTACTGTCTGCCTTGTTCCTTTTTCTTCATGCCGTAGATTTTCACTCTCATCTGATGTCTCACTATTTCTGTTGGCCAGCAGAGCTCATAAAAGCTCCTCTGACACCTCACTGTCCTGAAAAGATCAGAGGTCGAGAAAGAAACTTCAGTTCTCAAAGCTCAACAGCTACGAGACAATATGAAACACTCATCACAAAGAGGAGCGGTCTTGGAAAAGGTTTACTTTAAACATACACAGACAGAAGGATCCAGCCTTAGGTTGCTCACTGAGCCAAGCTTGTCAACAACACTGTGGCTTAGATAAGCTGTCTTATGTGCTTTTGGCACTCTGGCCTGCACTCCTACATGAGTGAGAGCTGCAGTGCAATACAAGGGAGCAGGATAGGTCACCAAGCTTCCACTCTCCCACGGTGTAACATTTGGTAGCATTTGGATGGAAGAGTGAGGTGAGGAAAGGTCTTCGTTTGTCTCATAGGTTTTATTATTTTATTCATCTGCAAGCAATGTGTGAGGTGTCTGTTGGCTGCTAACCTGTGCTGGGGGATTACATAATTAAATTACGAAATAAATGTAATTGCATATATTACAGTTACTGAGAAAACCGATCTAAATAGATTCTTTTGGATAAAAACTAATGAGTGGAAAAACATTAATTCACTTGCTTTGCATCATTTTAGGAAAACTTTCTGCTGAAGTCTTTATTTGATAAGAGTTATCAAATTTCTACAAGGCACAGACAGAACAAATGAATGGCACTGTGAAATCAAATATAACCCTCTAACCCGTGAAGAAACCCTCCTATAACACACGTGTGGCCTTTCCATTAAATACCAAAACAACGAAATAGAACAACTGTGATTCTTCATCCTCATCATCATCATCAACGGACAACTTTAAAATCTATAACAGAACAAAACTATAAGAAAAAAAGAAAAACTCTCACTGTCCAAACACATTTAAATGTTGCTGAGTGTGGCTGTGTGGATGACATGCTCAAAAAAACACATGCATCAGTAAAACACTGCCTCCTCCCCACTAATGGCTTATAACTGCTGTCCAAACCCACTGACAAACCAAAGCAGCTACTGACCAGCAAACTCGTGCCTACTGTAAATTCACTTCTCACAGTGGTTCGGTCTTGGCTGCCGAGCTGCTGCTGCTGCTGCTGCATTAGTCCAGCTCTCCATGAGACTGCACCCTGTGTGTGTGTGCGTGTGTGTAGGCATTTTAACACTTTACATATTAATTCAATCTAAAAACTGTCAAGGAGGAACCATCTCTCTCTCTCTCAGACAGCTTCATACATAACTAGCTGGCTCCGGATGGACAAAGCTCCTTTTCCAACCAGGAGCTGTGCCAGTCCCACGAGGGAAAAAGAGATGAAAGAGAGCAGATGAAGAGCATGGAAAAAAGAGGGAAATCATATTTTAAAAAAAAGGGAGAGAATAAAAGAAGAGCTGGAATGAGAGTAAGAAGATGCAGGAGATTTAGAAGGAAAGGAAAAGTAGGTGCTGTGTACAGACTGATAATGTAAACTGATGCGAAAAGGAAAGAAAGAAAGAAAGAAAGAAAGAAAGAAAGAAAGAAAGAAAGAAAGAAAGAAAGAAAGAAAGAAAGAAAGAAAGAAAGAAAGAAGGAAGGAAGGGGGGTGGAGGAAGGAATAGATATACGGCAGGTAATGGGTGACTGAGCAGTTTTTACTCATTTGTGTTTACTAAAAACTGTAATTCACCGTTTCCTGCGATGCCTGATACTTTGCCCTGAACCTGGGTACTGCCTCAACGTGTGTTTGTGTGTGTGTGCACTGGCATCAGTGTGTGTGTGTGTATGTGTGTGTGCATGAGTGTTGGAGGAAGTCTAAAGCCCTGTTTCCCATGCGTGTAATCATCCCAGGATGAGGTGGAGGATGAAGCAGAGCGGGACTTCCCCCTGCACCAGAGGGTATTTTCCTCTCACATTGTGGTACAAGCACATGGCTGACCCGAGCTGCCTCTGTCTGTGTGTGTGTGTGTGTCACAGAGAGAGAGACAGAAAGAGAGAGAGAGACAGCGAGAGAGAGAGAGAGAGAGCAACATGGGATGAGAGAAGCATTTTCCTGGTCTTCAGCAGTTTGGTGGGACAATAATAAAATACTTTGGGAGCTTGTCATCATGGCAACCGATGCCAACTATGACAGCTAACACAGTAAATCTACATGAAGGAGCGGATGGCATTGAGGTGGTAAATAAGAGAATGATATAGTGTATATGAGAGGAAGAAGTGGTGGTTAAGAGAGACGGATGATGATGATGATGAGAGGCTGCTTTTTATTTGCGACTTCTTTTTCACTCTCTCTGGAGAACAAATAACGTCATAGCAGAGCTGAGACACAGAATGCAAACACACAACCAGACACTCGGGTCAGCTGCTCGGTCATAAAGCAGCATTACAGCGCTGGCTCCCAAATAAAAGGCTGCAGACAGTTACCATGCAGAGAATGTGGAGACAATGTGCATGCATGTGTGTGTGTGTGTGTGTGAATGTGTGCCGACGTGTGTGTGTGAGGAGCAGACACTTCTGCGTTGCCATGTGGCAGTGCCACTGACAGAGCAGTGAGATAAGTCCTAAAAGCTGCTCTATCATCTATTCATAGCTCTGTGACTTTGGGACCTCCTGCTGCTGAGAGCTGCCTGAGCTCAGCCCGGCCTCACTTCATCATCATTAACATCCACCAGAAACATACAGAAATGAATTCAAACTGTGACGGACCGCGGCTAATGCTGCGATAAACATCCTAATAACGCAATGATTTAAAGAGCAACAAATCTGCCTATGGACTGCTTAGAAATCATGTTTCATTTACTTTGCATCTCAATCATGATTCAAATGGAAACTGTGGACAACTGGCCACGACGCACAATGACTGAACGTAACGGATGATGAGAAAATAACAACCTCGTTCTGTATGGATGCAGGGAATAACAGACGGGCGTGTGTGCATGTGTATGTGTGTGTGTGTGTGTGTGTGTGTGAGGACAGATTCCCTGAAAACACAGCTCAGTGACTAGAAATGACTGAAATCACACACAAGGCTTGCACACATTGCCCACGCGCCTGGCTTGCCTCACCACTGCCAGGGAACCCAAAAGCCCCTACAAAACAAATTCATTAACCCAGACAATAAAACACAGCTGTGAGGGGCAATGGGAACTGTTTGAAATCTGCATAGAATCTGTCGAAGGCACACGGCATGTTCTCAAAATGTCTAGGAAAAGAAAAAGAAAGTTTAGAAAAAGCAGAGGAAAAATTTGGAAACCAGAGAGAGAGCGAGCGAGGAAGGAGCGGCGTTGGATTTAAACTTTAGCAGGGGACGGTGCTGAGTGTGAGAGCGGAGAGATACTTTATTGAAGCACAACAACAAAAAAAAACAAAACAATTCCTCTGCACCAGATGCTTCAAAGATCCAGGACCTGTTTTTAATTGAATCCTTTGAACAGGTTGTATAAAGGAAGTACAAACAAAACTGTCAAATACTATAAATATCATTACTGAGGTTGAGTTTGAATAAAAAAAAACAACCAAAAAACAAAACAAAAACAAAGCAGGGGTTGAACATCTGTTTCATTATTTGGCCATTTTAACCATAGCATTAAAGAAAAAAAGCCTGTACCTGTTCAAAACTCACTCTCAAAACAAAAGGAGCTCACAAAGCACTGATGTTATCTGATGGTGGTGTTTCTAATGTGTTAGCAGGGCGTAGACAGGCTGAGAGAGAGAGAGAGAGAGTGAGAGAGTGTGAGAGAGGGGAGAAGCTGTTGGGGTCTGAGCATGTCACCACATGAGGCTGTAGCTGCTGCGTTGGCCACTAGAGGGCTCTGCAGCTTGAAGAATGAGCCTCTGCAGACCGGAACACACCAAACTCAACCGCGTCTTACTCATACTGACCTCCCTGCTGCCGGGTCCGGGGCCAAGCAGCCGGACAGATGCGGTCGCCAAAAGACTTACGACACTGAGATAGATGGAGGTACAAATAGTTTTATAACGAGTGTCCAAAAATCCAAAGCCAAACCACATTTATTCAGAGTAACCTCTGTGCTGTGCAGCTGCACAGAGGTGAAGACACACACCGACTGACCTCAATGTTCATGAAACTGTTATGCTCTATAATGCCACTACTATAAAACTGAAAGAGTACAGAACATGGTGAAATACGACTAAAATGAACTAGTCCTATAAAAGTAAGAAACTCAAAAACAGTGTCTAAAAAGCTAATGTTGAAAGAAATGAGGGATATTCCCACGTGGATGGATTATTCAGTTCTCAACAGTGGATGGATGACCAGTATAAAACATCTCTCCAGACCTGTGGTCATTTCAATTTCACTTCATCTAGCTGAAGGAAGCATCACCATGGTGGTTAGATGCACATGTCATAACAAAAACTGACTGTTTGTCCTCAGGAAACGTAGCCGGGGGAAACACTTAGCAGCTACTGTCATGTTGTCCTCAAGCAATACCCTTAATCCCCCGGCTCCTCCGGCTGGAAATGTGTATTTGTGAAACTAAGTGTTGCTGGAAAAGTCGACAAAAAATGCTCCATTTACACTGCCTTGAGAAACATCTTAAATCAATCCAATCGAAATGACCTTTCTTAAATAGAGTACGACTCTTTTTTTCAACTGTTGCCAGTGGACCTCCCAGAAGAGCTGATGAAGTTTCTCATCCTGCCTTAAACCTGGATGAACCCTCTGCAGCCGTTAGCTGCCCCTCAACAGAATCAAGCCATGAATCATTACAAGTTGGGGTGAGGGCTCAGAGATCACCCAAATCAAGACCAGATGCACAACAGGCACCTCCTTTAAGACTGCCGGTATAAATAAGATTATATATGAACAAATACAAGTCAGCAAACCTCATGCTCTGCTCCGTAGTGCTGCTTCAACGAATGTGACGCATTGACATAATGTTTTATGGTGTTGATTTGCCTTCAGGAGATAACAGGATGTGCTAACTGCTTGTGATACCTGCATGAAGCATTGTCAGACACGTCTGTAGTGATAACAGAAACAAACTGTAATTATTGGAACTAGATCCCTTTGAAATATGTGTTTTGTTCTTCTCCGAGAAGAGAAGTTAACCACATCGCCTTAAAAAAAAAAAGGCCTTTGCAACAGGGGTCAGCAATCAGGTCTAATCATGAACCATTTATTTCCTGTAGTGTTAAACAGCAGTGTGACTGAGTTGCACTGTGTTGTCTATGTGTTGTATGTTTTGTTTGTTACAGTTACATCTCATCTGTGGGTGTTTGATTTCATTGTTCAGAGTTTGTTTAAGGATTGTATCTGACTGCAGATGTTATTTCCCATTACAACGTGTGAGCTACAGTAGCCTATTCAATACTCATTTGGCAGAAAAGGACAAAAAAACAAAAACAAACAAAAAAAAAGCTCTTTATTGATGGTTGAATGAATCTGCTGTTGTTAATGTTGTTGCCTTAGAAAACAACTATATTAACAGACTGTTAGACCACCACCTCTGAAACTACGAAAGGGGAAACTTCACTTCAGCTTTGGTTGCGGGGCCAAATGTTTTTGTCGAAGGGCTGGATTTGGCCAACGCGACGCTATTTGCCTACCACTGCTTTACGGGATCTGAGTCATCTCATGCCGTCACTGCACGTCAGTACACACACGACCGCCAGTAAAGGCAAATCCAAGCAGAGAGAGAGATAACAGAGAAATCACTCTGTCAACTCTCTTAATTTCATACCATCCCCCCTCCTCCTCCTCCTCCTCCTCCTCCTCCTGCTGTCTCCCCTGTCCTCCTCACTCCTCTGACTCCCATCTCCACCGCAGCTGGTAAATATTTTTATATTGTGTTCCATTAGAAAGCTTTATTAAGCGGTCAGACAGGGCAAATGGCGCCTGGGAGCTCCCTGTCCTGTAAACAATAGGAAGGGCCCTGAAAGCTGCAGCTGAGCACAGCGCAGTAAACTAAGGCCACATTAGAGAACTGCCTTGCTCTGAGTGAGTAAATATTTAAATGTGTTAGATTCACCCAAAATAGTCAGGGACCATAGTTTAGGGGTATGTGTAAGGAAAACGGTCATGATGGAGTTTTGAGCCACGCTGGCACGAAGCCCTGTGGACTGATTAACGAATGGATCTTTGTCAGGTTGTGGCACTGTGTGAAAAGATTAAGAAGCCATTATCATAACAGCACAAAGGTGGTCTGTGGTGTGCACATGTGATATAAATACTTTAATGCAAGGAACCAGAGTTTCTATGTCCAAATAAAGTCATCCCAGTCCGAATGAAGTGAATGTGAAGTGACTGTGCACATGTGTGTTAGCAGCACAGTATTTACCTCAGCACACTTCTCAGGAGTGTCTGTCCCCACCATGTTGTCTCTGAGAAGCTGCTGTAAGAGCTGCACCTGGACAACGCTGAGGTAGAAATCCAGACTGCTGGTCACGTTCACCTCCAACGAGTGGCCACACACCACCACCTCCTAGAGGGAGAATGACATGAAGAGGAAGGTGGGTGGAGGAAGCAACAAAAACGATTCAATAACACATCAGGACAGTTTGTGACCTCACTGCACCGTTTTAACGTTTTTAACTTTTATACTCTTGGTCTATTTACTTTCTATCTCCCCTATATCTTGTTCTGTTTAGTTCAGTTGTTCCCCTCCTTCCCGTCTTCCCGCTCTCCCCCCTCTGCCCCTCCACCACCCCCACCC
>OMNW01009911.1:15759-26919 GCA_900303245.1 Selene dorsalis | reverse complement strand
GGACCGGGACCGGGACCCGAACCCGAACCGGGACCGGGACCCGAACCGGAACTCGAACCGGGACCGGGACCGGAACCGGAACCGGGACCCGAACCGGAACCGGGACCGGAACGCGAACCGGGACCGGGATCGGGACCAGATCTGGGCCCATTTCCCTCCCGCCTCTTAGGCCCTGAACCCTGACTGACTTAATCTTAGTTTGGTGACATATACGATAATGATTCCAGTTTACAATACTTGTTATTGTTATGCAACAGGTATTCTCCGTGAAGCCCATGCAGGCTACTAAATGGACCTTGGTAACTTTGGTATATCTGATTAAAACACAAGTACAGATCCTGAGTTTAAAAAAATGTTCCTCAGTTTATCCAAAGCTTTTAGCACTTATAATATTCAGTACACTGTATGTTTGCACACAACTGATGTTCTCATGTTTGCGTAGGCAGCTGACCACTTGAGCTTTTAGTTTACACAGACTGAAATCTCCTGAAATCTTTTTTTTTCCACGTGCATTCCCTCTGAGTTTTTGACTGATCTTAGGTCATGTGTGAGGTCTTGCCAGTGAGTTAAAGTCTTAACTGTGGCTTTGGTGTTTCTTCCAATACTCTCCACTGAGTAAAATGATTTAATCTGCTTTCACTGCAGACAGAGTCACAGTATGACACAAACACTCCACCACTCACCAACATGTATCAAACCACTCGCCCACATAAACATTCATGATGTACTTGTGTACCCACAAAACACGTGCTTGCCCTCTCCCCTCAGTTTGATGACCATTGTATTGAGCTAGGCAAGAGAGATTTGTCCCTGTTGACTCAAATCTGTCAATACAGGCTTTTAATCAAACAATCTTTCTCACCCTTCCACTTTCCCTGCCTCCCACACATTCTCTCCAAACAAACATATTGACTGGGATTTCAGGGAAGGATAAGAGCCAGAGAACAAGTACAAACTTTGGTTGCGGTGGCAGGTGATGAAAATCTGACGGACATGTAAAGTCAATTTTAGGTGTGTGCTGTGTTTAGCATCGGATCTGCCCTGGTTCTGTGAGGCTGCATTAATGACGTGGCCTGAGCAATGTGTACATGCCATGTCCCCATATTTCTTTGTGTACCTCCACATACACTGTGTGTACATCAATGTGTACATCAATGTGTGCATGCGAGGATGAATGTTCAGTCACGAGTCTGTTTTTTCTGCTTTTTTTCGTATCTTAGAGGAGAGAGAAATGCCTCTGCAGGCACAGATGAGAGTGCTGGGGCAGGGGCACATACATACAGCAGAAGGTGACAAGGGTTAATACAATATGGGACTGAGAGTTGTGGGATGGTACGGGAGGAATGTAAATGCTTCATCTCAAAATATCAGGGAGATACCTGATCAAAAACAAGAAACACAAATGTATAGAGTCTGACCTCCTCTATACTACACAATAATCACTATATAAGACTGACTGGATAAAATAGCACATGGAATGAACAGGTTGCAGAAGGAACAGATACATTTCCCCAGATTAGCATAGAAATTGGCACAAAAAAATCAGCCCCGGTCAAAAGACATAAAAAAAACTCAAATCTCTTTTTTTTTCCTTAATAAATGTGGTTCCCAAGAGTAACATCTGAAAAGAACAGTGGGGTCTGAAGTGATCTCCATTTTTCATCAGTGCACCATTCAGGCTTACCATAGAAAGCTCACAGTGGAAGTCTACAGCTTGTGCCAGGATCCTGCCTGCCTTGCAACACCACACAAAGAAGAGACACAGTGATGTTTCCGTATGGAACGTGGCCGTGGAGCTGCAAGATAATCAACCCCATGGCTGCCCTGGGCAAGCTTGTGATACCCTTACATAGCCAAAAAACATCATAAGATAAAGGAGCAAGTCATCACTTATCTGTGAGTACCATCATCATGAGATACATGACAAGTTAAATTTATTTAAAGAGTCAAAAGTCAAAAGTTTGCTCCAGAAGGCTCTGCAATCACACACACTTGTACTGTTTCTTCTAAAAACAGCTGAAAAACAAACATTAACAACACACAATAGGTCTCATATTCAGAGCACAGACAAACAAGAGTGTCAATCAAGACAACCAGGAACACAATATACAAAGTATGTAATATAGTAAGAGAGCAGGGGAAATTGAATTGGAAAATGAAAAAAAAAGTGGTATATTCCAGCAGTATACATATATTTTGTTTTCCACCAAAAACATTAAAACCTGTTCTGTTTTACAGTAATTTTATTTGGTTCGCATGATACAGTAGATGACTAATATACACTTATTAGGAATTATTCACCAAGCACACACCATGTAGAAGGAATGTGACTCGGTAAATATAGAGACAATCTAGTGAGGGATCCAGGTCAAGTAAAGGTCCTCATTCTTTATTCATGATGTTCTTGTTTTCAGGAAGAGTTTTTGAGGAGAATGTTGATACACACTCTGTGTCTAAGAGATGAAACGACCAGCAAAGATCTGCACACCCACAACACCGTGATGCACGATCAAATGCTTCGAGTTCCAACAAAGACAAATAACACTGCTGTACTTTACTTCAAAAGTTTAGTGTGATACTCACGCTTTCCATCAAGAGGCTATAATTTCATGTATGCAAATTAGACAGATTTTAAGGTGTTAAGAGTTGCATGAAAAGTTGATATAAAATGTTACCAGGCCTCTCATTACACCAGGTGAATAAGCGCATTTCCCAAAAATACTGAACTAAAGTAAGTGAAATGTGATGGGAATCAACATGTTTGTTTGGATCATAGAATAATGTCAGGTCGGTTACTCTGAGGTGATTGTTATGTAACACCTCCCTTGTTTTGACTGTCGGAGAATCGCGTACTCCAGAGCCCCTATGCACAAGCACACAACCACATTCCTTCACTTGGACCACAAAACTGTCTCTCCCTATAACGGCAAAAACACTGCAGATCGAGAGCATTTCACCTGCACTGTTTTAGTTTAGTTCCATTGTACCTTTGCTGACCACTTATAGAGTCATATCAGTTGTAAAACATCTTTCTAGTACCTTGGCACTATATTTCAGATTTTACAAAACACACTCATGCTGAAATATACTGCTATTTGAGGCAGGGTATCTATGGCGACTATTCAGTTGTTACAATGGGAACATATTTTTATTTCTGGCAAGCAATAACATGTGGATTGTTTGTATTACTGTAACCCAATTTGACATTACTGGCAATTGTGTTGAGCTGAAATGAACACCCACATGCTTTTAGGGATGAAAGGACACCAGCTGTTGGCACCAGCTGATAATTGGTGCCCAGTGTTGAATTACTGAGGGAGTTGGTAAAGCATCGACTGTAATTCACTGGGAAACAAAGGGAACTAATATAGCATGATATTATGAATATAAATCTATAATTCAATCTGCCATTAATGCTAACAATAAAGAGGTTATGAGGTGCACAGAGGGAACTAACAGACCTTCAACGAGACAACACTCAATCCACCTACTGTAACATCTGCCTCGATGGATGCCGTACCCCAGTAGGACACAGTAATAAGCAGTGTGTCAAGATGGAGACACTCAAACTCCTACACCTAAACCTCTAGGGAGCTCCAATGCAAACAAAACTTTTAATAATTAGATGAGTCTGGATCTGGCACCGCTAATTGCCTCATCATATTGTCCCACTGGATTTTAGCAGTAATGTGTCATCTTTATGCATGACAGACACGATTCATCTGCCTACACATTATTACACTACATAAAGTACTCCTAGGCCTTTTAAGAATTCATTTCCCCCATAGTTGAAAGAAGGAACACTTGAGCATGGTGTAAGTGCTGCTCGACACATCTTCACTCGTAATATTTGACAGCCGATTAGAGTCTCTAAGTTGTGTGCTTGTGCAAGTATACGTATTTGAGCACTGTAGGCTATAAGCAATGCGAGCTTTCCACCAGTGTGCTGTGTGCTGTGTGTTTCTTGCATGCAGCGTGTCTGTAGTTGATGGAAATAGCTCTAGAATTAAAAACAGAGGGCCCAAAGAGGAAGTATTTGCAGAACAGACAGTTAAAACATGAGCAGCATCGTTTAGCATAAAGTAAACAGAACATAGTTTTGCTCAACAAGACACTACTGAAAAAAAAAAAAAAACATCTGCACAGTTTGTTAGGGAGAGATCCGCTTACAATTTTTGATGGCATCTTGTTCTTATGGAATTTCAATGTACTTTTTTCCTTTTAGACAACAGCTTCTGCCAGATCAGTGTAATGCAATGCAAAGTAGCAACTTTCGAAAATGTATACTCTTTTGAATTGCAATTGAATTGAGTTGCATCCCTCACATTCAATTAAATTTATATTGTAACATGCCCTATTTTTTTATACTAACTACACCTGGCCATGTACAGTCAATGTGTATACCCACAATGGAAACAGGAAATGTTTGCATACACATAACAAAGTTCATTATGTTCAGTATCACAGTTCCATCCCTTAATATTACTATACTGAATATTCTTAGCCGAATGTTTGTTTGGCATCACTGTAAACACATCAACAAGTTGCTCTTCACCTGTTGCATTTCTAATAAGGTTAGTTTGCTGCCACTGGACATCAATTCACATCTTTTTTCAACTGGACTTTTTATATTACGAAAAATGGCTAGACAGCTCAATGTTCGCAATATTTAGAGATCCATTTTCCATGAATACTTACCTACCTCCACAATAGCTTACCTGGTCTGAAAAGACATAAATGACACTATCTGTGTCTCTCAGTGGGTTCAAGAAGCCAAACCTTGCACACTGTGGCCACCTGGAGATAGAATCTTCCACTCTCACATGGCCAACCCGCATCCTACTGCCGCCCCTATAAGGTGAAGCAACAGTAAAGATAAAAATGATGATAGCAAGAGTGATGGTGGCGCCAGAGGTGGTGATGAGCATGATGATGGTCATGATCTCTGCTATTGCTGGCAAATGACATTCTTGAGTCTTTCACAGGTAAAGAGAAGCACAGCAGACATGCTTGGCTATATCACGTTGACAGTAGGGGTCCTGGACAGCAGCAGCGGGATAGGTGAAATCACATTAAGTGGAATGAATGTGATTGGGCCCCAGGCTTGTCATCAACACATAGGCCTCCAACTGTTCCTGGATTACATTGTGAAGGGCAGTGAAGAAGGATCCAAAAATTGCATGCAATTTACTGGAGGGTGTTCAAATGGGAGGTGTGTATGGACTACATGGAGTATGCAGTTTGAACAATGAAATACACATACATCTGAACTCTTAAAGAAGAAACAAGGCAGAAAAGCATCACTTAACAGTAGGAGCACTTGTTGTCCGCCACCAGCAAAGAACACTTTGAGCCCCAGCTCTGCTACTACTTACACTGTCAAAAAGCCTGTGAAGTGTCACACTGTCTTGTAACAACACATGCACTCCGGTGGATGTCTCTATCTCTGTGTGTCACTTTGGTTCTGACAGTTTCTCTTTAGACTCTTATTCTGTGGATGGAACCACTTTTCTGATCCATCAATCCCCAAGAAGACGAGAGAGAGGACAGAGTGGGGTGGGGGTGGAGGTGGGGGGGTTGATGAGAGGACGCGACAGGACAGGAGAGGGGAGGAGAGACAACAGAGAGGAAGGAGTGTGATGAGAGCAGACTTGTCAGACATATGGAGTGTCTCTCCCTGATTAAAATAGCACGTTTTAGAACGACACGCAACGCTGTTTGCGAAGCGCCCTGGCTATGTGACGGCCCTGGTCGATAGCACTTCACCGCGGTGGAATATGAAAAGTATTGATCTGCCTTTTACCTTGGACAGCTTTGAGCACAAAGCCTGTGATGTTTCTGTAGCCAACCTTCAAAGTCAATACACTTTTCTCTACATCACTCTGACTTGTAAAGAGAAGGAAAAGAGAGAGAAAGAGATTCCTGTCATATCAGACAGCAGCGTGGCGTTTTCCTCTGAGCTTTGTTGCTGGAGAGGTCAGGTTGGTTCTTGTGTTTATTACCTCATGGATCTGATGCAGTGGAAGGGGAAGTATGAGGGTGATGAGGGCTGGGGTAAGATGGAGAGAGGTCACAGCCGGAGAGAGAGGCAGTTTGTGGCAAGGAGCGGCAAAGCCTGTGGGTTAGAAAGATGAGGGCCGTGACCCCTCGTCTTTTGTACGCGTGCACACGAGGGTCACTTCTCATGTTTGTGAATTAGCCACACAAGAAAGACACACAAAACGTTTTCTTCTCACGCTCACACACACTCGTACAGAGGGGAGAATAAAATGAGGTTGTTACAAACAAGCAGCTTTAAGCCTTCAGACTGTGGAAAATCAATGGAATGAAGAAGAACTGACAGATGCATTTAAGGGCACAGATCTCGCGCGAGAGACTATTCCTCCACAGAGAGACCTACTGAGAGAAACACACACAGGACAATCCTCACTGTTAAAGCTTGCTGATCCTGGATCAGAGTAGGGGGGAGGTCTGCGGGGAGTAATACAGAAAGACAGACAACCAGAAGGCACCAGAATAACAGATTGTGGAGCAGCCCCAGAGATCACAGAAAGCTGCTCTGCTCAGGAAAAAGGAAATGGAACCCGAGACACTTTTCCATTGCTGAACCACACTCTGGAAATTTGCAACGTTCTCATGCTCTACGGCAGCTTTTACAGATACCGAAGGTTACGCGAGGATACCTGTATGATGCTGCAATCACTACCTTTAATATGAAGTCTCTTAGCCTGATTACTTCTCCTGGTCTGCAGCATCAGGTCTATTAAAGAGTCTGGATGAACAAGTGAGAAAGCAGAAAGAGAATGTGATTAGAATCGAGTGAGTAAACGCACCGGGGTGGCTGAGAGTTGGACACATCTGCTGTGATCAGAGGAGAGGTGTGGCTTTGCGGACCTCTAAGTAGCTGGATTAACCACTGGCCATGGGGCTATTGATGTTATTGAACTGACAGGCTGATGAATGGAGTCCTTCCGCAAGGTGTATGAGTCTGCTGCCGTAGCTAGTTAGCGTGTTCACAGGCCGGGCGGTGTTTGAGATTATAGTACTGCTGGCAATTAATCTTGAAAGCAAAACATTTTTCTGAGGCGGTCTTTGATTATTTGGGAGAGAGTCAAAATTTGCATGATTAACAGGAAACGTGCCCCAAGGCCACATACCTCAACTACCCCCAGTTAAAAGTAATTAATCCACCTAACAAAGGTTAACCTGCCGTATGCTGCTAAGTAATGTTTGTCTATGTGTAAAAAAGAGATTGCCACCTGTTATGTAGACATTAGTGAGGTGTACAATCATGATTCATAGCTTCATTTTTACATTCAAAGTGACAGTAAACAATAGGTAAACAATACAGCTCTTTCTCATATTTTCAAAATAAAAGTTATTATTTCATGCTGAGCAGCTGTTTGGCTTTGTGCAGCATCACTAATCTGGGAAAAGAAAAGCTTGACAAAGTGAGAGAAAATACATTCTGTCTTTATTTGAAGATCCCATTCTGCAGGCCCGACTCCGCTTTGACTGGGAGTCGATTAAACAGTCAAAGATTCACATCAATTACTTTCTTAATCTAATGCGCTAATGTGCTAATCTTGTTCTCCATATGTTGTCATTTGTGGAAGCTTATAGAGAATTAAAAAGGATTCAAAAGGCGTTCGTGTTTCTATAAAGAAGTTAAAATGATACATCTGACCTTGGAACCTATTTCACACTCACTTAGAGTAATTATTAAAGCGCAGTGTTTACATATCAGTCTGTGTGTTGCTGGATAACATTAGGGATTTTTTGAGTGGCTGTTTAATCATCAACTTTTCCATGTCGCAAGTGGGGGAAAATAAATCTATTGCTCCACACGTACATCTGTGGAGGTGAAGAAACAGGAAATTCCTGATTGTTTTTAATTCCAGAATAATGTTTCTTCCCTTTAGTTTATCTGTTATTCATGTAAGATTTCACTCCCATTTCCATGAATAGAGACACAAACACACAGGCTCTCTGGGGCTGTCTATTCAACCAGGAAACATGTTTCATTTTTTTAATTTCTGATATTTACATGGCCGCTGAGGGTATTGTTTAGCTAATCAAATGATAAGGTCAGGAGGATTACTCATATTGGTCTCCACTCTCCTTCTCCCTGCCTGACAGGGAGAGGCTGGATTTAGTCAGCTGAACTCCTCCAGTGAACTGCAAATCACTTCCATTTCAGACAAGCAATTGTCCCGACCACAGCTGACCCTGGATCCTCCCAGTTTCAGAAAGCAAACCTTGATCATGTGCGATACAGTCTAAACAGTCCACACCTGCCTCATCTTTGATATCCAGAGAACTTAAAGCCAAGCTCAAATTCTGGAAGCACAGTCACACCGAGGATAAGCCAGAAAAATGACAGAAAAAATATCCAGAGTGGGGGAAAAAAGGAACCTGGTGAACAAACAGCAGGATCATTTCACCCTCTTTTATGGATCTGTTATTGTCCATCAGGAAAGCACAGAAGAAACATTAACTTGGCTCCCAGACAAAGATATCAGGCCAATCAGATACAGGTTATAATTCAGTGACTGTGGCTTCAGCTCTTATTTCTTCTTTACCTTGTCTTGACCCGTGCAGCATAGCCTATCTGAGTTGACTCAGACATATTTGGAAGAGTCTACCTTTTGATGATTTATGCTTTTATTACTTTTTTTGCACATTTATTAATGTTTTTTCTTCAGTAGGGAAATTCGAAGATTTTCCACAGCGGATGAAAAGTAACATGTCTTTGTAGACGCATAAATTTGGATGTCATTACAGTATTAGATTTAATAGATAAAATTGTATTATTCCATTAAAAAAAAACAACATTTGAAATGGTTTGGCTGAGTTCATTAAATAATAGAGTGACAATCTCTGGCTGAAGTTTGCCACTTCTCGCTCCAGAAATATAGAGGGGCCATTATGTGAAAGTGTGTTTACTTTTGTATTGCAGCCAATGTTTAAAGGTTTCTACATTTCCTGAAATAAAACATAATTGTTCATCAAATAATATGCCACTATATGAATTGGAATCACCTCTGCAACTTCATGATTGGTGTGACAGCAGTGATGTGATGCGATTCATACTCATCATCTACATAAAGATTGCATATGTGTTAAAAAAAAAAAATAGAAGAAAGAAGAGAAATAGAAAGATAAAGAGCAAGCAGAAAAACCATTCTGAGAAAAGTGGAGAGCAAAAATCTGTCCCTTCCTTTTCTTCCCTTTTAAATCTGCTTACAGTAAAACTGCAGGATCTTTAAAAAATAGCTGTGAGGAGACAGGTTGTCAGTGTTTTTACCACAGAAATTAATTTCCTGCATAGTGCCTTTACATGTTGTTTATGGCATTACAATGGTGGGAGGTGGACATGCAGACAAGTCTCCTAGAAGCTGGTCACGTACACTTACAGACGCTGGTGCACACACCCACACACAGACATATACACTCATAGTCTGGCATTGATGCTGGTACTAGTGCATTGTTCAACATGTTTAGTTTAGAGATACAAATCCTGTCTCCTTTTGATGAAGTCATTTCTGGCTATAAATGAAAAACATCACTCAGGAGTTTCAGACACATGCTTGGTCGTCACGTAGCTGCAGTGTTGACATGTTGGCATTCAGCTAATTATACTGTGGGCAGTTTACTAAAGGACAATAAATGGAGCCTAATACAATTTGCCAGAATGATGCAGTTAACATTTTCACATTCCCATTGAAAAATGATGAGCGAGTGCCACGGAAAACCTGAAGCTTACTCAAAAAGCTTTCCTCCATCTACCTATTTCTGCACAAGTCATGAGGGTAGCTTGGAGAATTGGGCTTTTGACTGCACGGCTGTTTTCTTCAAATCCCTGCACAGGGAACACGAGGGCAGAGCAAAGGAAAAAGCCAGCACATTCCCAAGTAACTTTTGTGGAAGTGACCCTGAGCAAAGCAATTAACACCCGGCTGGTCAAGTAGAAACACTTGGTGAACAACAGTGGGAAAACCTTGGCTCCCAGAGGTGCGAATGTGCGTAACTGAATGTGTGTGAAGCAGGGTGTTTCTGAAAAGCAGCCTGGAACGCGTGGTCAAACTAGCCTGAGTAAATAGAGGTAAATAAATAAATAAAGCCTGTTTTTCAGAGGCCAGCCACAGCAGAGGAAGCACTGTCATGCTGGTTTGAAAAAGATCCCCAACACTGTCTAAAGAGCACAGCGGGGAGCACTGCCTTGGCCCACATCCTGTGCAAATTCACCCCATTTTGGTTTATTCAAAACACAATATTCTCATTACGCTCAGTTGGCTCGCTGCACTGTCATTTCATCTGACTTTCCGCACACCAGCACATTAGCCCCTTTGGTCTAGTAATGCTCAGAACATAACCCATAAAGAACCATTGTAATGTGTCTCTACCTCATTATTGCCAGGTCAGTGTATGGAGCAACACAGGAGAATAGGGTGCCTCGTATGGCTTGTTAATTCAACACCTCTCTCATTCAGAGCAGCATTTGTACAGCTGGCCTTTTGAAGGGAGTTCAAACTATATACTCCTACACATGCTGACACATAGATATGCAGTGACACCGCGCACACACACGAAAACACAGACACACAAATCTTAGTCTCCGCTCTGACATCACTCCACACCACTGGTTCCTGCCCAACCTTCAGTCTCCACCTTGGGAAATCACCCAGAGCCTGTCCAGCCACTAGGGCGTGAAATACACACCCCTGGATAGCAACCAAGGTGGGTGGAGGGACTGGGCGGTTGGGGTGGTGAGGGGCCAAGAGGTGGCGAGTAGCAAGTGTGAGAGTGTGAGGTTTGGAGGAGGAAAATGAGGAGAGAATTCACAGAGGAAAATGCAAAGATGAATAAGTGTGTGTGTGTGTGAGTGAAAGAGGGAGTGCCTTCTAGAAGCAGCTGCCTACTAGAAGCGGTCGCCTCTGGAAGGCGACCGTCGCCGTCGCCTCTAGAAGGTGACATGTTGCCACTCTAGAAGTGTTCGCCTTCTAGAAGGTGACACTTCTCCACTCTAGAAGTGGTCTCCTCTAGAAGCAGTCGCCTCTAGAAGTCGACACATCGCGGAGGCCTCTAGAAGGTGACATGTCGGCACTCTAGAAGCGGTCGCCTTAGTCTCCGCTCTGATACCACTCCACACCACTGGTT
>OMNW01009910.1:0-12245 GCA_900303245.1 Selene dorsalis | reverse complement strand
CCCCTCCCCCCCCCCCCCACACACCTTCTTTCCTCTCCCACTCTTTTGCCCCCTTCCCTCGTCTCTCACCCCCATAGCTCTTGCAAGGAACACAGCACCATGTTTCTCTTGGCAGAACTCTGCAGGCTGTCCCTGCGTGCCTGAAAAACCAGCGTTCTCCCCCTCGTCCCTGCAGCCAACGCGCACATTTCTCACATTTTCTGCCTGCTCTCTGTGAACAGTTCACTTCAGTCTCCTCACATCATCCAGGCTCCCAGGCACTGTAGGACAGGGTGGGACAGATACGTCCTCTCACTTACATTACATCCACATCCTCCCCGTCTCTCTTCTCTCTGTCTCCAAAGTCTCTCTATAATTCACTCTCACTCCAGCCAAATCCCTCTCTCTGGTGGTTACTTGCCCTTTTTGCTCTGTCTGAGCGAGCCAGCTGAACGCAGGTGTGTGAGTGTATGCGTTACTGTACTTTGATGAGGGAAAGCTTCTAATGTGAAAGTGTCTGAGGTAATAGGAAGGAAACCGGGTGTTTGGCAGGCAATGTTTCTCAGACAAGTGTCAGTTTGAGGGCACAAAGATGTCTCAGCCAGTTAAGAAATTCCCAGATGAGTCCAGCTGCACAGGTGCAAGATACAGTGCAGGATATGGTGTACCCACTACAATAAAGAGGGTGACCTTACAAGGGCTGCATGAAATAGAGAGAGAGGCAGGGCGAATGTGTGGTTGACTGCACATATGAACACACTTTTAGACGAACTGGGCTTGATTCAAACAACTGGAATTGAATCCATTTGCCTTCAACTACAGAGGATGGACGTTTAACCTCTATCCCACACACCGGGCTGTTTGGCAGCAGATCGCCATTTGTATTTATTATTTAATTTATTTTTTCAAAACTTTAATTTAAACTTTATTTCCTCTGTGAGTCTGGGGTCTGGGCATTGCTACATAAATGAACGTTCTCAGAAAACAGGGAGATGGGGAGGAAAGAGGGAGGAGGAGAAGGGGGGGGAAGAAAAAAAGTGCAGCCTGTCTCTTGGGTGCCCTTTTTGCCATCCCATTTCCTATGCATCTGGTCTGTGTTTGTGCGGAGAGGGAGAGGGGGAGCAAAAGGGGGACGGCCGTCTGGGGCCGATTAATAACCAGTGATTTATAGGAACTTTTATAGAATAATACAATAAAAATGTGTGCGTACGTGTGTGCGAGCGCATGTGTGTGGATGCGTTTGTGTGTGTGCTTGCCTTAGTGAGAGTGCACACAATGCTTTTCTAATTCTGGGGAATCAAAAACAAATTATCGGGAAAAAACACAGACCGTGCTCGGGATAAATTGGGCACAGATGGAGGCAGGAAATAAAAATGAGCGAGGAGAAGACACTCGGAGAAAAGAGCGCAGGAGGAGCGCAGGAGGACCGAGAGGGAGGAAGGGGGTACCAGCGAAAAGTGACAGAGCGAGGACAGAGCTGGTTGAGGACGCGATGGACAGAGGTAAAGAAGACGGAAGAAAGAGGGATGGAGGGAGGACAAGAGGAGAGAGGGTGAGCAAGAGGACAGGGATGATGTGGAGGAAGAGAGGAGAGTGGGAGGAGAGAGATCAGGGGAGTTCCCATGCCCTGTGCAAAGGAAATGGGCTTAAGAGCGGGGGTTAGCATGTGTGTGTGCTGTATGTGTGTGAGTGGGCAATGAGATGAGCAGACCCCTCTCTGGCACACAACAGCATTTCCTTGCCAAAGTGCAATCTGACCCCCACCCCTCTTACCCCCCAATCCCTCAATCCCTGTTCATCCCCATCCATTCTCATCACACACACACACACACAGTTACACACACACACATAAACTTCAGTAACTGACTGCTGGTAAACTGAGGGGTCCTTTTGTCACACCCACATGGCTTTTACATTTCGCTCATTCACCTGATGAATGTCAGCTCATTACTTTTATGCATTAGTGATTTAAATTCATGATTTGTTTGCATATTTGGGAAAAAACCTGAGGATACCCATATTTATGTTGCTTTGTGACAGAATCTGAGTCCAATATACAATATCATTTTATAATCCTTACTAAATAATAACCAAATACCTGAATGAGTGAACTACTTTTCAATTAGACTTGTTGTTACTACTGGAAATAGGAGTTTTTGACTGTTCAGAGATAAATGGAAGTATGTCATCTGACATGTGTATTTATGGATATGGAACAATACAGTTACACCCAAGAAAAACCACAACTTTAAGAGAATCCTTTTTTCAAAATGAATTAAAACTTCTGTGTCCAAGTTGAAAAATCAATACAGTTGTGGTTGAGGTCTAAACAAAGCCACAAAGGCACTAAAGCCTGCACATGATGCACTTAAAAGAAATTACAGCATGACTTCACCAGAAATGCAGTGTGTGTATACTGACGTATATCATACTGGAACATGTCATACTCAGGTGTCTTTTACTGGTCTGATGCGTGGGAGCTGGTTTGTCACAGGATCATCCGAAGTTGGGTAACTGTAAACTCTGACTCTGCTCTGAAGTGGACAGTGGGAGCCGGCAGCAAGCACTTCCCAATATGAATGACTTCCTGCACTATGGGCCTGGACTGTGGCATCTGTCAGCCCTCCACCCCTCCCTGCTCTGTCACTCCCTCCACCTCTCCCCTACTCACTCTTTTACAAGTCCACCAGCACTTCCTCTACTTATGCTTTGCCTCTCCTCCTTCCTCCTCCTCCTCCTCCACCTCCTCCTCTCCATCCCTTTGCCCTTTTGCCCACTCGCCCCCTGACTGGGGCCTGAATCACACAATCTCTAACTCCATTTGCTGGTAAATCCCCCCTCGACCCAGGCCTCCGCAGTGCCCTCCCACCTTCCTCTTCTTCCTCTCTCCTCCTTCAACCATCCCTTGGCATTGCCACCCACACACCAGTTCCTGTTGATCCCTGTGGCCCCCTCATTGCCCCCTGGGCCTAATTTTGGTTGCCCCTGGGTAGGGGCTAAAGCCAGGAAAGAGAGAGGGTTGGTGGTTGTTGGCAGGGCAGCAGAAAACTGAGAGGACCTTCCCTGGAAACTCCATCAGCGGCTGAATCACTCTCAGCTGTGCTTTACTGAGAAGTAAAAAGCTGGCTATGCACATCTAGCCCCCGAGTATTTGTCTTTCTGTCCGATTCTGGTATCTTTACATCTTCATCCCAGTGACCAAATATGGCACAAGTTATTTATCCAGTACTTCCACTGAAAAGATTAAGATTGTATTGTTGATCCATTAAAGCATTGTGCATTTTAGTAGTAAAAGGCTTTGTCCATCTGTAAGGGCATAACATTATGAATGAATCATAATGTATTGATGGTCTCTGTTAAAGGACATCAAAACAAACATTTTAGATAACACCACACTTCCTGTTCTTAGCCTGTTAACATGTTTTTGATGTCACATTTCAAAACCTAAATCAGCTGACAAAAAGGTCTGTAGCAGCATTCTTTACCTTTATCTTCATACGCCAGCATGGGCGTTATTAGATCAACTGAACTGAGGCTGACACCAGATGAAACCAGGTGATGATCAAAAGCCATCATCATGTCACATCTTAACTGGTTTCCAACAGAAACAGTAGCAACAAACATTCATATAAACGTTTTCAATCAACTGTCATATTGTATTGCAGGTTACCTTGGTATTGCAGTTTCGTAATGAGAAGGGTTTTTTTCTCTTTCAATCTACGTGATGTGTGAAAGCAGTTGCACTCAAGATTCTCTAGTTTCCCACTGTCTAAGCTCCACCACTGACAGAGGCCAGTGGACATCTCATGTTTCCCCCTACTAACCACATAGACTCATGACAACTGTTATCTGTCTGTGGACATAAAAGACAAATCATGCTGCATGTTAGGCTTGAAAGCGAACTTGCTTTCATAATCAGATCCACTGACAGGAGCTAAGTCTGTGAGTATGTGAAACTGGACACATGTGCCTTCCCATGCAAAAGGTGGTTGCGACGACAAAGGGGCAAAGAGCAGTTACGTGTGCAAAGCAGGATGAGTACGTGCCGACCTGCCCCTGTGTGTATGCGAAAGTGTGTGCATATGACTTTTGGCCCCAGAGTGACAGCACAAGTGTGCGTATCTGTGACCACAGTGAAGTGAACATGCCCGCCACAAAGGGAGAAAATGAGAGAGAATTGGAGAACAAAAAGAGAGGCAGGCGTCAGAGGTGCAGCAGAGTGCCGTCTGTACAAATGTGGGTATGAAAAGACACACATATAGGCACATGTTTAGAGAAACACAGAGGCTGACACAAAGCCACACACCCACAGGTTTCACTTCTGCCTGGTGTGGCAGCACTCTTGAAACACCAATGCACCGAGGTTAAGGTTCATTCACAGGTCAGGGCACACTCACACAAGAAGAACTCATGATTGTTGCTCCAAGTAATGCAATTATAGAGTTAGACGTTGGACAAAGTAGAGAAACAACATTACAGTAGAGGCATTTAGGGGACATACACTGTACCTGTTTTGTGCATTTAAGAGGCAAACTTAAGGTTGGATGGGAGGAAATGCGGTCTATCTGAATAAAAGAAAACGAATGGGCCTGTGGGCACCAAGAGAGGCACAAAAAAAGCAACACGCCTTCACAAGAGACCAACATGTCACAGTGCCGTGTCAGAATCAGTTTGGGAAGTAAAGCTGGTGACAGAGCACAGACTTGCCAACGTTGCTACAAGGGAAATAAGTACATGAGAAACTGCGCCTGTAGTGACGATACAGAGTTATACTGAGATGGGGAACTTGACCCTGGGAAATGAGCAGGGACTGTGTTGGGCCTCATTTGCATGGTCACACTATCAGACTATTTCTTAATCAACCAACGGTGCTTATCTTTAACCTTATGAACTCGGGCTATTCATGGAGATAGTAGAAAAAGAAGTTGTGTTTTGCTGTAGATTAGACAAATTTACACCGGTCTGACGCATGTAAGCATGTATGTGTGCTTCTGTTTGTGTTCAGCGCATGTGACAGACCGAGTGTGTGTGTGTGTCAGAGCGTCGACAGGGGTGAGAGTAGCGCTGGTTAGGGGGAAAGGTTGCGGGCGTTGGGAGGGGTGGGCGAGTCTTTCTCATGGCCTCTGAGCCCTCTTTGGACCCTCTTCTTGTGTTGTGATTGGTTAAGTCCCAGACACTGTCACTGAGAGCAGACACACACACACACGTATCTCAGAGGGAGAAGAAGACGAAAGGAAGAGAGATAGAGAGAAGAAAAAAAAAAAAGGCAGACAGGCTGACACAAATGCAAGGAGACAGGAGGGCGAGAGCGTTAGCCGTAAAGACTAAGTGGGTTAAAACAAATGTGACGCTGAACGACAGAAAGTCAACGTGTCAGTCAGTTGTACAGTTAATGCGCCATGGCAGCAGCCTGTGCCACAAACATCACAATAAACAGCCTTTTCTCTGTCAAAGGAAGAGTCTGCCCTCTGCTGACGGCATTTTCCACTACACCGGCACGACCGAGACTCGTCGATGCAGCCTGATGTCGAACGAGGAGAGGGTCTGTTCTCATGGGTGAAGGAGCTGTAAGCAGAAGTAGCAAACACAGGAAGGACTGTATCTCCGATATCAAACAGAAAGAGAGAGAAAAAAAAAAAGCTCGCTAGACTAGACAGCTGGTCCACTCTATTTTTAAATTCAAGTGGAGCTGTGATCATGACAAACTGATTTTTTTTTTTTTTTGCACATGAGATATCAGGCATTTCTATCACACACCACGGGTATATCAGACTTTTAACGTTACTGAGCTGCGTATCAGATCAAAACTTTCCCCGCATATTATGGAAGTAACATTTGTCTTCTTGCTGTGGGGTGGATTATTTTGGTAGCCCTTACACAGTAGGCATAGAAATAGCTCTGCAGCAGCAGTACAGACAATTAAACATCTGTCAAAATAGAGAAGTTGAGTTGAAAAATACTGAGGTATAAGCACAAATCTGTGAGATCTACTCTGACTTTAGGAAATGCCTTCATGGCACTGTGAACGTTTCAAAATGAATACTCTCCATGCACTGGTGCTTCTCATGACATGTTCATTTTGATAAAACACTCACACACGTCACAGAATGAATCTCATGGGATTTGAAGAAAATTTGAATTATTCTTTTATGTGTAACAGTAAAGGGTTATAATATGATTTTCTGTCTTTTCAAAAGTTAAACACGGGGCTTGATATAATACAATAAAAGTAGTGATAAAAGCAGATAAAATTAACGTCAGATCATAGTGGAATAAAATGTCACTTATGTGTCAACAATATCTTCCTATTAACTGGACAATGTCTCAGTGGACTGGACAATGAGCAGGACAAGACACGGCACCTTTATGTGTTTGACACCACTGAGCTGAAGCTGTGTCAAGAGACAGGAGCGTATTTAAAGGCAGCCTCGGGTGCAGGGACTGGGCCATTAGTCAAAAGCTAATGGCTGTCTTTAATATGCAGAGTTATATAGACGGGCTAACAAGGCACTGACCCAGAGCACACAGGATTAAAACAATAGTTTATACAGTAGTCTCTGTTGAACCGCACATAAATCAACTACAGTATCAACACACCATAAGAGTGTTTCTATAGATTATACACACTCACTTGTGGGTGTGTATACAGACGCCCTCAAGCAGGTCTGGCACTTAAGTGTTAGCACAAGCGGCGAGGTTGTTTATCCCACAGTCAGCTGGTAATCCCTCTGTTAGTCTGTGCGCTGCCCTCAGAAGTATGAAATGCACACATGGCACATGAGGGTGCACACATCCACACACACACACACACACAAAATCATCATGTCATTAAAATACAGTACGCTTTTTTTTATTTTTAAGCTACAGTTTAGGTTTTCTTATATTCAACAAAGTCTGAGAAAAAAACTAAATAAAAATAAAAACCATCACCACCTTAGTCCATCAATAGGTAATTTCTGAGTGTCCACAGTACAACATAGTAAAAGTCATTTCAAGCTTATTGGAGTGCTGACATTAGCATTTAGATAAACCATCGCCTAAAGTACACCTTCATAGATCTGTTCATTCATTTCTGTAGAAGTTTAGTCTTATGGAAAACACAGATACTTATTTCTACAAACAGCAGGGCTCTGTTAGTTTAAAGAATTATACAAAGACATACAAAGAATTAAAATGTGTGTTTGTTTGGGACTTTGATCTGCAGATTAAACAAATAAATTTAGCCCCATATTCAATGTGAGACCAAAAGGCCTGTTGTTATGAGTTAAGTGGCTATAAGAAATATCCATTTGATACTTCAGTAGCAGCAGGGTGGCTGACACCAGGCTGACACTAAAGGAACTTGTCGTTTTTTGATGCATTTTAATAGATTTTCGGTAACAATGGACATCTATGGCACATAGGAATTAACCACATGAAGGTTTGGTTATACAGGCAGTACTTGTTAGTGAGCTAGATGGATTTATTGTTTCTTTTGTGTGCTTTTGTGGACTTCACTGCCACAAAGAAAAATATAGAATATTATTAGCTTCTAGAGATGTTCCATTATTAGGGCCACGGGGCAACGCACCGAGGCACTGGGCCAGTGCCCTGCGTCTAACAATAGTTACACGCAGTATAACTGTTGTTATACTTATTTTTCATCGTCCTCCCAAATCTCCTCCCGTAACAAAGTGTATATCAAAACGTCCGGTCTGATCGATTCGCGATTACTTTTCTCTACAGGATACAAATTTTTCACAACGTAATGGGTGTGTATTGCATAGAATGTTTGTGCCAGGGTGGGTGTCATCATCGGTTAGAGTGGGACAAGTTTTCTGAAACTGTCTGAAACTTTTCTCTTTCCACACTCCTCCCAGCCACAATTTACACTCTAGACACATGATTTTTTTCCACAATTGTAGACAAACTTGTCTTCTCTCTCACAATGTGTTCATCAAAGCAGAGAGACTTACAGAATTTAAACTAATAGCCTCTCAGTGCGGTCACATCTCTCTCTGCTCCTCATTGACTCTAATACAAAGATTTTCTGGGAGAAGCAGAGTTTTAAACAGGGACCCCTGTTTAAAACTCCAAGTGTCTCTAAAATATGTACTGTAGAAACACCAATGCCATATCAAAGTGTTCGCACACACACAGACAGGTAGCTTTATGTGATCACAGTATACATACACACCAACACACACATGTGCACGTATGCGCGCACACTCTCCCACACACACACTTGACACAAGCACATCAACACACATATGCGCGCACACTCCTCACACATATACGCGTGTATACTCCTCACCCACACACATGCTTGACATACACACTAACACACATTTGTGCGTATGCGCGCACATTCCTCCCCCACACCCACAACACAGGTAACTTTATGTAATTACAGTTACAGACATGCTCACAAACACACACACAGACACATAGGTGACTTAATGTTATTACAGCTCTTCAACATCAGTGCTCAGTGAAAAATATGATCATCTGTCTGTCTCATTAGCTCTGGTCGTGGGTTTGATTCCCATGTTGACAGAGGTGGTACCCACCGCAGTAGCCCCCCGTGACCCTTTCAAAATTTCCCAGAAGAAATTTTCTAGTTTTCCTTCCGATACTGATTCCGATACTTGTGCTGTGGGTATCGGCCAATACAGATGTGTTATTTAATAAAAAAAAATAAAAATAATTTAATGCAGTGTGTGTATAGTATACACTACTACACCTGCATGGATGTGATGTGATTATCATTGTTGTAAGGCCTGGTTCAGGTTAAACCCTTTTTAAAACATGAATGAATAGACTACAGCAAAATAAAGCCATTTAACTTTTGTCTATGGTCAGTTTGACAGTCAGACACAAGTGAAAATGAACAAATATCTAGGAATAAATAACAATTCCTTTAAAAATGCCAGAGTGCAGCCACAATTGGTGTTTTCACACATACTGGTGGTATACAGTGACTTATTTTTCAGCTCATACACACCTTTGTTTTGACTCAGGTCCAAGTGCCGCACCATTGGCAGAGCGTCGTGTTTCATGAGATGTCATGACAACTGACCGGAAAAAGACGAGCAATACATCATGTTTACATGACTCCTGGTTGTAAAAATGAAACTCTGAGTAGTAATGCTAAACTTTAACGACAGAGACACACGTACACAAGTACGCGGGTTGTTTGTATCAAAGACGGTTTAGAAACCAAGATGGCCCATGACAAGCCAGCTTCCTGTATACATATCAGGTGTATACATACCACGACCCCGCCCCTTCAGGAGACTAGCGACAGTCTTGAGTCTATTGACTCCAATGAGAGAAGTGAACGTGAACACAGATTATGGTCGATTCTTTCGCCCCAAAGTAACTTAAGTAAAAATTTGACTAATTTTTCACAAGCCACATCTCTTTTGACATGAAAATGGCAAATTTCAGACGGACACATCAGGAGAAAATGAACTTTGCTTGAGACCTGTCTCTGTCTCAACAACACACTCTCGCAAGACTTGGCACACATCTCCTTGGCAACGTCAAACAAAGTTTGCTAACGCCCTCGCTAGTTATTTCAATCATTTTTGTCATGCTAAACATGACTGTTAGCTGTGTAAATATTTAATGTTATCATAAGAAAATATAAATATCTCACTTTCATCTACCTACAGCTTTTATAAATCCACACACACATTCACAGCACGAGGTGGGGGGGGCGGATGACCACGCCCACATAGGAGACAGGAAGTGTATACCATTTCATATCAGTGGAGCAGCTTCTCATGGGCCATCTTGAAAGTATAGAGTATCTTTGTTTGTAGTGCTGGTCGTTTCATTTTACAAACTTTGACTGTTGCCGCTCTAACTGGTAAACACATTCCTGTTTCTAACACACATGGTGCCTGGACTCCGGTACTTGCCGATGCCGATGTCAGCATTTTTGGCAGTATCGGACGCATTTCCGATACCGGTGTCGGAATCAGAGCAGCTCTATTAGCTTCATCCTTCAAAGGCTCTCGTCGGAATCACGTGACGCAGACAGACGTACAGGACCTTCCTCTGAACAACAGACGCTCTCTCATTTCCAACAATAACCTCAACACTCATAACCACAGGCCTAACCCCAACACTTAAGCTCTAACCTAAACCTAACATTGGCCTATTGTAAACCTCATTTTGCAATGATGTCCACATTAAGGGAGTGTATAGCTCACACAAGTTTCACAACAACGCACCCCCACCCCTGAACACATACATTACAGATGCTATTATGCTACAACAAAAACAGGAAATTAGCAATTTCTCCAGGGTTCTCCAGCGTCCGCCCCCCTCAATTAAAGAAGCATGCTGGCCTTGCCTTTCTAAGAGCACTGCTCCTGAGCGTGTTTGCCAGTGCTGACTGTGACAGTGCTGTAACCCTAGCAACAGCTGCTGAGGTGCTGCTGCTATCTCCTCTCCTTGCCCACTGATACCCATCGTTGCTCTGCCTCTCTCTACCCACGCCCCCACCTCTCTCCTTTAGTGAGTCATGATGATGTTCATCAACTTCCTGTGCAATAACTCACCCTGATCCTCCGTAGTGCACCAAGGATGTGTTTTGTGTTGTGCACGAGTGCAAACATGTGCTACAGATTAAAATAATTACCGCTTTCTGTGTTGTAGTTGATTTGTTCTTTTTTAAATCAGTCTCTTATTTTATCAGTGACTTTAAGATTTTTTACAGTTTCTCATAAACCTATAAGAGCCTTTGGTTCATTGAACTGGCACGTGTCAAAACATGTTTTTGACAGAAAAAAAAACCCACATTTTTTTTCATCACAAGCTTCAGTCATCACCAACAACATCACTTTGTCTAATGTGGTTTTCATTTTCTCAGACATTTCCCACTTGGTGACAAGAGGTACGTGTCTAGAAGTGTACATCTGTGTATTTTTGTTCCCATGCAGGCCAAATCATGGTTATCGCTGTCATGAAAACACATCACGTCAAAGCTTGACTTTTACTACTGAATAATTAACACATGAGTGGTTTAAACATCACAGCTTTGCCTGAAGCTTACAGATTCAGTAAATGCATCAGTGTGAGATCACAGTGGAAACATAAAGATATGTGTGAATACTCTTACACTCTTCAGAATACCTGCAGACTTTTAATCAGATGTTTATTTACCTTTCCAGGGCTTTTCCCTATCAAGTCCAGCTGTCCGTGTGTCTCTGTGATACATGTGTACAGGTGGAAGATTGTTATATTGTTAAGAGCCAACAATGTGATCCGAGGGCTTCCAGCATCCGATATGCAGAGAAGATAAGGTGTGTTTGAAAGGCTAGCTACTCTGGCTAGCCAAGACCCATTCGTGGCCAAGAACAGCTGGCTTGGCATCCACACACCTTCATCTGTCTGATCTGGCCCCAGACTCTGACAGCAGATCATAATCACATCCATTCAAGATTCAATCACTCTTTCTGGAACGGTGAGAAGAGTGAATGAGAAGCATGCATCTTGGCTGTGCGTTTCATTGATATTAAATGACTTCTTAAAGCAAAATGTACTTTTTCTTGGACCATTACATGGATACAACTGCAATGAAAGTCTAGATCATGGGTATGAATGTCTGCGCGCATGTGCATGTGCATGTGCATGTGCATGTGCATGTGTGTGTGGCCTACTACCACGAAGTATGAGCACAGTTCAGAATAAAACCAAACCACAGTGAGGCAGAAGAAGGTCACCAAATGTTACCGAAGATTAACAAACACACATAACCAGACAGAGGTGCCAGAGCACACTGAGCACTGCACACTGAGAGATAACAGCACACTGTTGATTGGTCTGTAACTCCAAATTCTCCAAATAGTATTTTTTATTTATGAAAATGAAAAATTTGTATGCTTTGCGCGTGTTCTCAGCTCTGACATGATTTCCCTCGATGCTTTCTGTGTTTTCAGTGGTTAAGAAAGAAATGTCTTGATCAAAATGAGAGATACATTCATGAGCTGCATTAGCTGATTACCACAGTGGTTCAACACAAGGTAAAACTTCTTTCTTAACCTAAATAAGCATATATAATGCTTCTCTAGACCTTTTTTTTGGAACTAGTTAGATAAATACAGACTTATATTTTATGTACAGTAAAAAAAACATGTAGTCAACAAATAAAATGATGCATTTTTAACAGTTTTAACAGCCCTTCAACATAAAGTAGCCAAGATAAAAATTTCTTCAACAAAACAAGATTAAGATGCTGCTAATGCATTAATGCATAAATAATATTATGATATTTA
>OMNW01009909.1:0-17202 GCA_900303245.1 Selene dorsalis | reverse complement strand
CTATTATGTTCCAACATCCTTCTACAGCAAAAGACTAAAGCACTAAAGCTTTGTACTTGTTGTTTTACAAGATAAGGCTACCTACCACACTGAATTATATGTTTTTATATTTATTTTCTTATTTTGCTGCCAAGTCCATTTGACACTGTCGAGGCTGCAGCTGTTACACTATGAGAATACTAATTTGCATTTCTTATTTAATGGAATACACAAACGCAATTATAGTTAAATCTGCTTGTGCCTGAATGGGCAGTGATGTTATAATTTGTTATCTTGCACATTCACAAAGTAATATTTGAGTTTGCTCTTTGTTGATAAAGTATGCCTCTCTGCTGTCCATGTTTGTAATTGGTCATATGCTGCCAACACTGCTACCTTTAAGTGTTCGAGCTTGGGAGAGCCTGGGTTGACTTATCGATGTGTGATCAGTTATGGTGACTGTGGCTGTCAGATAATGAAATAGGTGAGGACCTCTGAATGTATTGCAGCACAGGACACACTAACTGGATATGTCACTCTCAAGTGGAAGTAAGGACGTTAATCTGCAGGGTGCATACAGCTGATAGCATATGAAATCAAGCGTTTTCACATGTTTTTCTGTGATAAGTGTGTTAGCCATGTGTGCTTTTACAGTAAATAAACAAACCTCGACCTGAACCCTGATCGCTTCCTCCTTCAGCAGCTGTTGATGAGAAATCCAGAACAAAACCACCACTCATTCAGACAGAGGTGGAGGCAAAATGTATGGTTCATGTTGTCGGGGTAGAAAATTGATTTCTCCACCCTGAGCGCATTAGCGCTGAGGAAAAGTAGGATTATGGGTGTTGAAAATCTGCCCAAATTAAGTGATAAATGCAGTTATTTATGGCAAACAAATTATTCTAAAAACAAATCGTGAGATTAATGACAAATCTTGCATATGTGAGAGCACATGAAGGGGAAATAACGAGTGAGAGATGAGGAGGATAAAGCTCAGAGAAACGAAAATAGGTGAAACTGTTTTTCTTCGTTTTCTTCAGAGTCTGACAGTAGTTGTGGTGTAATGATAAACGATATCCAGTTGTTCAAGGGTCATGTCAGCAGCATGAACACAGATATATCTTGACAGTCCAGAATGGATAGTGTAGTTGATTGTTTGTTCAGTGTGTTCCAAGCAAAAAGAAAAGTTTTTATTCTAACAAAGAATTCAATGTGTGCTTTGTATCGCAACCAGCTATTAAAAGTCCATCATGTACTGGACTAATTAGATTTCCTGTGAATCCATATAGTTTGAATCATAGCCTTAAGCAGACAGTGACATTTAAGTTTGTATCATCAGCATGGAAGTAGACGTTGATGTGCTGAGTAAAGAAAAAAATGTTACAGAATAACATGTTAACACGTTATAAATAACAGGGGCCTGTTATTGAGCCTTGGGGGATACCTTTATCATCTCTGCGGTGACAAGTAAGGCTTGAACTGAGGAATACATATGATTGATGCTAGTCAATTTTTTCAAGACTGTCTCTCAGGACAACATAACATGAAGCCAAAACATCTCCCAGCATTCACAGCTAGGAGCCTGACATGAATGGTGTGACTGCTTGTTTTCTCATGTTGTGCAATGCTCCGTTACAGGAACATTTGAATGTGTAACCAGGGACCATTGCTGAGGTCCTTCTCCTCCAGCCTCATATTATCATATAACAGCTGTACTGTGTTTACCAAGCTAATGTAATAGCAAAATGACATTTGTCAAAACTGTAGAGAACAACAAGCTTTTTATGTAACTGGTATCAGCTCAGATTTCATTAAATGCATCAGGTGTGCATACCATCATTTCATGACAAGGAGGGGCCTATATTGCTGACTGTAAACAAACCTTAGTTGTCAACTCCACTGGACTCAATATCCTGTCATTTCTCCAACACTCCAATAATTTTATCGATATACAGTACATTATAATTTCATACATTTTCATGAATACTGCTGGTGTCAGCAGGTCAGCAGTCATGTGTACTTCAACTCTGCTGTTAATTGTGACACACAATTCATGCAAATTACATTGTCTAACCCTTAATCAGAGGTCAGAAGGGTTTACAGGGAAGATTTATGATTACAAATGTTGTAAGAATAAGGAAATTTGATTGTTTATGGCACACTGGAAATTAGTTATCACAAGTAAAGTTAAGAAATATTATGCAATAACTGGTAACCAAAACTTTGAATTTATCTTTCAGACCCAAGATGTTCTTTTAATGCTGTCTTGTCTATTTGATTACATCATAACATCAGTGGTATAAACATTTTTTGTTTGTATTTTTTTTTTTTTGCATCACTGTCCCCTCATCTTTTTGTTGTATAATGACCATGTGCTGCTCCTCTGCAGTCACAGCTGTGAGCTTATACTTTAAACAAGACATCTTAATCACACATATGCACATACATATTCATGCACATTCATCCATTTTTTTTTTCATTCGCTCTGAATGAGCTCCCACAGGAAATGTCAAAGTGCATGGTGAGTATTGAGAATATTCATCACAGCACAATACTCACAATGCACACGCACACATGCACAGATCTATACTTGGGTGCTCACATGCAACATGAGCACAGGGCCATGTGACACTTGTTTATTGTCCTGCCACTCACTTCCATCCATCATCTCTCACCTTTCTGCCCTTCTTTCCATCCTGCGCCTGATCACGACAATCAAGACAGATGCTGCTTCTCATCCTCACCTTAGAAAAACACATTCACCAATATCCTCTCAGGTCCTGACTGAATGCAGTCACTCCCTCTCTCTTTATTCTCTGCACCTACTCTCTTTTATTCTTGTTTGTTAACCTTCTGTGCAAGTTACAACACTCTTTGTTTGCTTGGATTCACAGAAATGAAGTGGTTGCAAAAGCTAAAATGTTGTGTAAGAGGGAAAGAGGGATTGAAAAACAGCCATTCCAGGAATGTAAAAATATAAAGGAGTTGAAGGAGGAGGTTTCTGAAGAGAAAAATGTATCTATAAGTAGGCTATATATGTCATGAAACTTCCAGGAATGAAAATCCATGAATATTTGTCAGCTTCCTGGAAACCTGTGTGGTCTCTCAGCTGATTCGGTTTCCTGTTGTCGTATCTCTATTCTTTGATGTCTTTATTTAACAGCATGAATTTCATTTTAAACATAACAGGTGAGAATGAACCATCTATGAACAATAAAAAAAGAAGCTGCAGCTACTATCTCTCTGAAGTAGGTTGTAGATTTCCTCTTTCTCTTCTCAAAGTGGGTTGTGGTTTGTTTTCAGGGTGGCGACCAAAGTCGTTTGTCCTGGTGTTTTTCTTGTGTTTTGTCATGTCGACTATTACAATAATAATAATCAAAAAAATCTTAGACAACCGACTGTTAAAAAAGCTATGAAGAAGTGTTTTGTTTTGATCTTGACATATTTGGCACTGCTCGAACAAGTGAGAGATAACTGACCTGACCTAACCTGTGCTGTTTAGTCTATTTGTTTACAATTTGTCTGTGCAGATACAATCACAGATGCACTTTTGCATCCTGGGATTCAGATAGACAAAATAAAGATGCACTTAAGGATTATCTTCATGATCGATTTTAGTGTTTTGCTTGTTTTTCAGTCTCAAATGTCAGAGTAGAGTGCAACTTAGTCTTGTTTTCCCCTGTAAAATAAACCAGTGTGACAAATTCACCTTTGTGCATAAGTAGAAAAGAAAATTAGAAAACTAGACATAGAACCATCTGTCCTCCGGCTGGACTCTATGTAGACAGGGTCGAAAATGTGTACTTGCAACTTCAGCTTCACACACAATGTGGGAATGATGAGAGTTTTACACCTACAAACCTTTGTGCTTTGTAAACAGATGTTCACAAAAACTCTTCTTTTCACAGTGTCTCTGTCAGCCTGATGTGTTTTACATGTTTATGAAGGTTCATTTACAGCTGAAAACCTTGGTGTCGCTCCTTTGTTAGACTGTCTGACTGTCTCATCTCACTTTATCTGTGTGACACTAATTTGTCGATTTTTTGTGAAACTTTTTTTTTTTTTTTTGGCATAGTTACTAAAAACTTCCTGCATAAAAGAGTTCTATTTGATTTGTGTTATTAAAAACATTCAGCTTTTTATTTCAGTTATAACACAGTCTAAGTAGAATGGACGTTAGAGCGAATGACAGATTGCCCTCATATATTCAGGCTGATATCCGCCTCATTTCGCCCTTGTGCTTCAGGTCATTGTCATGTTGAAATGTAAATCTTAACAACCCTCTGAAGTGCTTTGTGTTGTTCTTCCCAGTCTCTGATGCAGAAGCACATCCCAGCAGCATGAAGCTCCCAGCATCAATGCCGATTATTCAGGAAATGAGAGGGACCTGTTTTTTGTCAGGACAAAAAAAAATTCAATTTGTTTTTCTTTTGCTCTATAAAGTGCTTTGTGTGAAACCTCAGACGAGAAGCCGCTGCCATTTAAACAGAAGTGCCACACACAGTTGTTTTCAGTCACTGCAGAGGAAATGTTCAGTTCAGTGAGGCCCTTCTCAGACAAGCTTTTTATTTAATCATGATGACAACTCAGTGAAAAAGTCACATTAGTAGGATAAATCTACTAATATTTCTGCAGTGCTTCTTGCAGTCTGGGTTGGATGTAGTCACATGAATATACAGGTATGAGCAAGACTACAACATCTGGACAGCTGCAGTCTTGAGAACATCCTGCACCACTTGAGAGGGGTGTTCAGATTTACATGACATCATGACAACGACCTGTGGCACAAAGCCAAAACAAGGCGGACATCAGCCTGAATATATATGAGGACAGTATGTGATGCATTCGACCCTCCATTTATTTACATACACTCCTCAGCTGAGTGTGTTCATTCATTTCACTGATGAAGAAACAAACATGTGAGATGAAAAGCTGAACTTATGTGGGAATCTTTTACACAGGGGCGATGACCTGTCTCCTGCACGCAGGCACGTAAACCCGCCTTTCCCCTTGATACCGTCGGTGTGTTTGCAGTTATCACAGGCACATCATGTTTGTCCTGATTAAACATAATCCAGACTAATTGCTTTCATTTTAAAACAACATCTTAAATAGAAAAAACTAATTCCATCTGGCAAGTATCTGAGCTTTGTATGAGAAACAAGCTTTATCCATACTGACACGCCTGAAAACACACATCATCTTTCACATACACTGGTGTATGTGTGTGTGTGTGTGTGTCAGTCTGAACTGGAGGCAGATTGTCTGCTCTTGCTTGGATAAGTTGCGGAAAATACTGAGAACGAGGACAAAAAGTAAGACCAGAGTTTTCTCTGAGTGGACCGACAGCGAGGTGGCATTGTTATTGAAAGTATAACTTCTAGTCTGGCCCATAAACCCGCCCTTGTTGTGACAGCTGAGACCCAATCAGGACGCAAACAGTGTCTGCATCACCTTTTGAAGACTAAAACATTCCTTGAAAAGCTTTTAAACTGAAATGTGCCCAAACTGATGAGTTAAAAAAACGAAATATAAAGCAGATCTGTAGCCTGCAGTGTTTTAAAGAAAATAAATAAAGACACATTTGTGATATTTCACCAGTCTTCCATTGTTTTGAAGCACAATTTGAAGATTCGCATAAAAGCAAGTAGCTTACTTCACCTCTGTAAATGAAACCACTCATCTTGAATCCGGTTTATAAATACTTGAAGCTGTTAAATGTGATTGGTAATGTGTGTGTAAATCTTGCTGAGTGATATTAAAGTCAATGTATCAAACAAACTGAAGTCTGAAGGCCGTGTGACAAAGGCTGCAGCTAATGTGAAGTTTCTCTCATTCATCTTCTAAAATAACTGTTTAAATAACAATCTATTTTTCCTCTCTCTCTCCATCATGGGGTAAATGTGAAGGGCCTCGGGAGAGAGGAGGAGGAACCATCTGTTGCTGTTTTAAACAGATGCTCTCCACTCTCTCCGCACACACACACACACACACACAAACCTGAGGCACTGTGGCTCCAGATGGCACAGCTTCATGGCCAAACATGAAAAGTTTGGCAAACATGCACAGACATAAACGGACCAACACATTTCAGACACACATCAGAGACATTTTTTTGATCGGGGTGGCCGGTGTTGAGACAATGAATGCTCCACTTTCGTGACCCCTCAGATTCATTTCTCACAGAGGGCTATTAACTCGCTGCTGGCTAATTTAATGTGGAAAAGGACAAAGACTAAGGAAGCAGCTCTCAGATAAATCTAAGTTTGGATAATGGATGAACAATCATCAGACTGGACTAAGAGGTGGAAAAAACACCAACACACACTTTAGTACATGAAAACACACAGGCCTACACACCTGGTACACACCTGGCGAGTGTTTTATAAAGTGATTAATATTTAATCAGACGCGCTGTTAGCGAGGGATGCGCCCCCTGTGAGCGGCACCATGATGAATGAGTGCTCACGGCGAAGGATAGCAAGATAAACACCAGAGCATCGCCAAGACGACAGCGGGGAGTCGGGTACATCTATCATACCAAGGTTGCCATGACGATCTGTCGCCGGTTGTCGCCTGGCGACCGCTCCATGTCGTTCGCCTCTGAAGAGCCATGGCCCTCAAGCGACGCGCGACGCAGGATCCAACTAATCACCAAGTTCAACAGTGACAAGAGGAGGAGACAAAGGCACTCAGAATGAGGACAAACACAGAGGAGTGTGTGTGTGTGTGTGTCTGTGTCTGTGTGTGTTTGTGTGAGACATCTGGCCATGGAAAAACTCTCAAAACTTCTTCTTGGTTTGTTTTTCAAGCCTCAACAACCAGATAAGCTGTCTCTGTGTGTGTGTGTGTGTGTGTATGTGTGTCACACTGGGAAACAGAAACAAAATTGCATTTACATAATAATGTCTGCATGTGGATTGCATAATTGTCTCCAACATATTAAATATCTCCCAAGTAATTACGAGTGATTTTCATGTAAATTTGGTATGAAATTAGTTCATGGGGCTTTTTTTTGTCTCTAAGCGACCCTGCTTTATAATGATAAGACCATCCCCATCCTACCTCTCCTTCTTTATCTCTCTCTCTCTCTTTGTGTGTGTGTCTCTCTCTACAGTTTTCTCTTCCTGGTCCTTGTTAAAACAGTTTCTGTTTCATCAGGGAACAAGAAGAAAGAACCTTAATGACTGAACTAGAAAGAGAAAAGATCCAGTGTCTTCAGTAAGAAAAAGCCCACGGTGCAAAAGAGAGGGGACAAAAAGGACACAAATTGCCATTATTAAACTATTACATTTCTTTGGACAGACAATTTTGGGTCAAACAATTTTAATGACATAATGAGTGAATTCAACATCCATTAGCAGAAGCCTGACACTCGCTGCCCCCAGACAAAACCAAACACAACTCCCCTTCAGCTGGAATATCTCATATCTCACTCTGGGGAATTGAGTATAAGTCGAATTTAAAATACGATCACCACTTTGGGGTGAAGCGCAATCAGGAAAGCACATATTCTACCTCGATGTGTCTCAGTGCATCAAAAGTTTCCACCACAACCAACTGAGAGAAATGTGCACAAGTGGAAGTGTCAAGTGTTTAACAGTGACTCATCTTCATTGATTCTGCAGGTGACTTTGAGTCAAGAGCAAAGCTGAGCTGCAAGAAAGTTACCAAAGCAAGGGGACAGGAAATGAACAGAGGATATTAACTCATATAGACAAATCCCCTTACATTAATATTGTGGACTCTTCTTCAGTCTAATCCTGCAGATCTATAGAGCCAGTGTAAATCCGCCTCTGAAAATCGCTGACTCGCTGGTTTTGTCTGATCTCCTCTACTATGAGTGGAGATGGATGTACAGAGGCGATGTACACAGAGGGGGTTCTAACACACATCCATGAGCCGTACAGTGACGCAAGAGCTGACATCTGCATCACCTCTGGAGCGTTCTTGATGCTTGTTCGACAGAACTGTAAAAACTGTCCAAACAAAAAGACGATGAGTGAGCGAGTGTTTATGGTCTTTTAATTGTTTCCAGAAAAGTTGATGGACCAACTTTCTTTTTCTCTCTTTTTCTTTAATGTGTTCGCCCACGGTAGAAAAACTGACAGCACGCTTGTCAGCACGAGAAATAATGTTCATCATGTTTTCCAAGCGTGGAATGGTTCATTTTATTTTCTAACTCACAGTAACTTTGGCAGCTTTTTGAGACTGTTTGTGAAAATCTCTGCCAAGTGATTCAAGCCATTAAGTTTTCAAACATTCATTACACTGCTGAGCTGCTTCAAAGATGTAGAGAAACCAGATTTCCAAGGTTTATCATTGCTGGTATTGTTGTTATGAGCCATAATTGCACAGTGGCAGGGCAGATATTCATGATCCCCAGAAAATGAACCCTATAGCAGATGATGTCTCCAATTCATTTTTTGTTGCGTTTTCATTGTCTCAAAACTGTTTAATTATACTACACCCACAGACATGTATCAGGTGTGTTGCAGCACAGAGTTTCTGAGCGAGGTTAAACCCACCATACTGCTCAGTCAGGACTAATGAGGAACTTCATTCCATCAGGATTTAAAAAGAGCAGTAGGTCCTGTGTGACCTTTAAGGTCTTTCACTGCCAACAGGATCATCACAACACTTCCCCTCTCCACGTACAGCTCTTTAACCGAGCCGGCGCTAACAATCTGCGACAAAAAACAGGACAGTACGCTTGTGTATGACAGATATACCTCCCTGACTCACAGAGACGGGGGTGAAAAGAGGTCAGCGATAATTCAAGGCCGATTCTTTTCTCCTTCACATCACGGTGCCTCTGTCGTCGTCAGTGACGTGTGCTGGAGTATTTCTGCACTGCTCTTGCCTGCTGTCTCTATTTCTGTGATATTCTGCTCATCATTAACTCTCATCTTTTCTCCCTCTTCCAGTTTTCTCTCTTTTTCTGTATCCTTCCTTCCTTATGTTCCCAGACTAACTATCAGCCATACAAATGAAAGCAGTACCACCTTAAATAGTGTTAGGGACTGACCTGACATTTCCCAAACAGCAGCTGGTAAGTACAGGATTAGGTGCAACTATGGACTGTGACTGCCCTCAGAGTCCTGTTGTAAATAATGAGTCTTTGCACAGTTAATGACAGGACAGAGGTGTAAAAGATGAAGAGTCATTAGTGTGACAGTGTAATCTATTGTTAGTCTACACAACACATAATCAGCTTTGATGTGTGTTGACAGCATCAGGAGTGACTGACGTGCACGTTGTCCTCCCCTGCACCACAAGAGGGAGTCCCAGCTGTTGACTGTGTGTGTGTGTGTGTATGTGAGTGAGAGAGAAAGAAAGAAAGAGATCCTCACTCCTAATTACATCTGAATCAGTCGGCCTCCAGCTGCTGACAAAACCATACCCCCTGCACTCACACTGTCTCTCTCTCTCTCTTTTTTACTTGCTTTTTTCTCTCTCTCACCATCACTCACTTCCTCACTCAGTCAGATGGACTTTGTCTCATGCTGTTTTCTCTTTGATTTGTTTCTTTTTATTGTCTGTTTCCCCTGCAGGAAACTGAACACATATGTAAAGTCACAGGCCTCTGGACTCCTTCTGCAGCACTGTGATCTCTCGTTCTCTCTCTTTACACACTGAAATGCTTCTTATGCCTTTCCACTGTTACGTATGTTTTGTGTTAATCAAGCGTATTTTAATAGATAGTGGTATTGTTTTTATGTTTTGTGAGGTTTTCCCATCATCATTAGCAAAAGATGAGACTATAAGCTCAGCTTCCATGTTCTGCTTTTAAAAGGTGTATATGATCAGGTAGCCATAAAAAGCTTCACTCTTTATTACATGCACACAAGAAGTGGTCTGAACTGCATGAGCTGCTTGATTGATTGTGTGTCATTGCTGTCTCTGTAGGACAGTAACATCACATCAGCATGTGTTGACAGCCTTATTATAACTCCTCTGAGCAAACTACTGCAGTTTTAATATTAGATTACCTGGCATAAACTATAATAGTCATCTCATTCTGTGCATACAGGCTTTTAATCAATGCGGGCGATTTTCTTTCTTCTTTCCTTATCTTTCCTGTTTTTGTTATTTGTCTAGTTTATGTGACAGTCTAAGAGCTGGAGCTGTAGCATTCAGAAGTTCAAAACTTCTCAAGCATTACAGATTAAGACATGGTCAGTTTGGATGTGGCCATCATATTATGTGCATATATCCTGATTGTCCATGCATTTTTAAAACATGTAATGTGCTTTTGACAGACTTTTCAAGGAGTTATGGTATTGGTTGAGCATAGCACCCTTATAAAAAGTGTCAGGTTTAATAATAATATGGACACAAAGAAGGCAGATGCCAAAAGAAAGAAAAAACACTGTTAAGGTGAAACTAAAGGATTTATTTGAACACACGGAGGCACCAGGAGCACACAGGAGAAACTCAGGAAGACAGGACACCAGCACAGACAAATCGCCCAAGGACAATGGGAAAACATTGAGGTGAAATACACAAGTAAACGAGACACAGGCGGTGCAATCAAACACAGGTGAGACACATGAGGTCGTCACAGAAGGCCACACACAGGAAGACATGACACTGAACTTCAAAATAAAACAGGAACTAGACAGGCAAACTATGACAACAAGACACTCTGAGTCAGTTAAAACTGCTGACCAGTCTGTCATTAAAGGGGAACTATGCAAGTCCGGCTGCTGTTTTGCTGATTTGATTTGATATCTATCTATTGATCTCCAGATGGGAAATTAAAATAGTCACCACATAAAAAAAAACACACAAGCTACACAAACATTTACACATTGCGTAGTATCCAACAAGCAATAGTGTGCAACAATTCGACAAATTTGTTGTCAAGTTACAGTCCACGTAGGCAATAAAATGATCACTGAGACACAGTGCTCTTACACCGCTATACAGGAAAGTGCATGTTACAATTATGAATAAAAGAATAAACATTGCCTCCTACATGTAGGTGAGATCACAGAAAAACAGCAACACTAAAAGCAAGAAAACACAGGAATGCACTCAGATACAAACACAGCCCTGCCAGTAACCACACCTAGTGTGTCATGGTAAATAACTTAATGGCCATTGGCACAAAGGACTTCTTAAAATGCCCAGTGGAGCACTTTGGCATTAACAGCCAGTCACTAAAAGAGCTCCGCAGGCCACTAAACACACTATTCAGTGGGCGATCTTCACGATCCAATATGGCCTTCAGCCTTCTCCTAGTTCTGACCTTCATCACATCCTCAAGAGTGGGCAGCCAACTATGGATCCAGCCTTTTTGATTAACTTATTTATTCTGCTCTTATCGTCGGCTGTGATACTGTTGCCCCAGTGTAGAACAGTATAGAACAGGTTTTTGGTTTTCAGCCAAAAGACGCTAGGTGGAAGACAAAGAGCCTCCATTCTCCCCGTAACAAGTTACTAGTCATTTATTTAACCATCACAGTTACTCTGAATCTGTTTAATTAAGGTAAAAATTAAGCATAGTTAAGGTGAAAATCCTGCATAGTGCCTGTTTGAAGAACTTGTATATGCCCAACGTTTCCTGCAGTGTTAATGACCTCTTACTGTTTCATTGGTCACTCTAGTGTGAGCAGCAGTGGAGGGCTGACCGACTATTTCTCAGTGTGGAAGTGTGTATCATAAGTTCATCATAGGTCACTGAAAAAAAAAAACATGTCCAGTGGGGTAACAAGTTTAATCTGGTGTAATAAATCTCCACTTCGTATCTGTATTCACTGTCTTACATTTTTGAGATAAACTGCAGTCATTTTCAGATATTATCTCTAAATTTCATAGAGACACAATATCCTTCAGAGGTAAAATCCGATAAATGGAAGGGAAGAAGATAGACGATAAGCAGCTCTGTGAAAAGAAAGGAGCCAAATCAATAACCTGCAGTCATGAGTTCACTTGCAGTGGAAAGCAAATACAGTAACTCCTTGCTGTGGTGGTGCTGGGGGGGGTTTCCAGCAGCTAACCTTAAAATGAAGACATCAAAGGGATTCAGGATGAAAATGACAGAAAACATAATCACAGGGCTCAGATTTAGAACACGGGCACATGTGTGTTTCTAACCCTATGGAAATACAACAAAAGAGAGCGGGAGTGGGAGGAGGGAGGACGGCAACAGGGATGCTACATTTCTCAGGCTTCCAGATCTGCAACACTCAGATTGTCATGTCTACCTGGAAACACCTTGTAGCTTTATGCTGGAAAACCCTCAAGTGTTACTCAATTATAATGATTTTTAAATAACGTTTTTCATAATAGGGGAGCACGTCCTAACACGTGGTTAGTGTAACACAGACATTTCAAGTGCTTACATGAGGTCCCTCTCAAAATGCTTCAGGCCAGTTACTCACAAAACTAATAGATGGTTACCTGCCAGTTTTCATCAGTATTTCATCAGCGATTCAACAAAGTTCAGCGATAAAGAGTGTTTTCAGTCGACATAAGTAAATTCCTTTGTCATACTTGTCTTTCAGTTACTGAGCTGCTTGTGTTAAGTCCCTGAATTCTACTGTGTATGATCTTATTAATTGTCTTGTTGTCTAAAACAAAAAGACATGAACATGAATGAATGAAACATCCTACAGGCCTATTCAGACTTTGTTGACAGCTACATTGTTGTTGACTCTCTGACTCCAATAACAAGACATATTGTGTACTTTTAATTCATCAAGTATTTTATTCACACACAATTCCACAGCCTTATCAACTCATCTATTCAATAGCCTGCTCGTTCTGACGTGTGGATCTAGTTTTCCCATCAAAGTGAATTTTTTGATGAATGTCGATGATAGACTAACAGATGCATGGATGAATAAACCTGTATGGAAACCTGTTCTCTCCCTGATGGAGAGAGAGGCGTCTTAAAACATTTATTCATCCATCTATCATGAATGGAGAGAGACAAGATAATCCATATATTTGTTCATCATTTTCATCCATGATAATTGCTCCAGAGGTCTAACTTAATTGTCAATGAACATTAGGCTTTTTTAAGTTAGCCTACATGTGCCCACATCAACATAGATCAATATTCTAAAATGTAATCTGATTACTTTGTAGTTATCCTCAACACTGTCATTCTGAAACACAGGATATTGATAGAATCAATTCTATGAAATGATTTGCATCATACAGAGTTGCATCCATGGGGTTAGTTGTATCATTTCACTTCTCTATCCCACTGTATAAGAACCATAAGTGCTAGAAAAAGGCAATGGCTGTTCAGTGGTAGCAGAGAGGATTATTTTGGTTGTATAAAAACATGATTAATGTAACTCTTTTTTATTATTATTCAGCCCAAACCAAAATGTGTCAGGTTGCTCCCCTCTCCCCTAGTTTACAGAGAAATATATTAAGATCAACATTAATATTTATGTTTCTAGCTACATTCACCAAAAGCTCTAGATGTTTGCAGGCTACAGGTGAGTCAAGGTCTTGATTTATGACTGAGAAAAAAAAAACAGATACTCATTTGTATTTATTAAGCAGGATATCTGACTACCTCTATAATCACACTGCACTCTGCACCTGTCATTATCACTACAACCACTAGATTTCACCTGACATCAAAATGTAACCATGCAATGTAACACACTGGGAACCCTCATTAACACAACTAGATCTGTTAAAAAAAGAAAGAAAAAAAAACTCAAGAGTGTCAAGAGTTTATTAACATTTTACCCAATGACTGAAAAAAGTATATTCATTTTTTCCATCCAGCTCTATTGAATACCTCAATACCATTTAAATGTTTTGAACCTGACCTCTGAAACAGTCAGTGTCCAATAAGATCTCCACATACTGTTCCTATGACAAGTTATAAGAAAGGTTTTTCAAACCTTACCCATATTCACATGCTGTGTAAGCACCAGAGTGTGTCCATCATGTGAGCTGTTGCTCAAACTTTTCCTTTATCTTTTGTTGTTTAAGGTCATTTGTTGACAGATTTGACTTTTCTTGAATATGTCTACATCTCAACCACCGTAAAGGTTGGGCTGGCATTTCCGTAACTGCACTACCTCTCTGCCAGATAATGGAATAAAAGACTAAGAGCTTGCTCCTTTTCCTCTTTGTCTTCTTGTTTGTTAGGTAGATTCACAGTAATGAGTTTATAACAAAAATGGGGATGCTTAACAATTAAAGCTGAGACCACAATATGCATAAAGGATTCATGTCTCTCAATTAGTTAATCCTTCTACCCATGGCTCCTTCTAACACTGCAGTATAATCTGAGTAAAATGTTATCAGGTAAATACTGAGAAATGTATTCCATTTGCAAAGGTGCAACTTCCAACAGCGTCGTGCTGTCTTTTCCAGTAGAAAAATTACAAACCTTCATAACTGTAAAGTAAATTAGCAGCCAGCCCAGTCATCCATCAGTATTGCTGCAATTTTCCTGACTTGCTAAACACTTGAATGGACTCTTTTACCTGAGAAAATACATCTTTAATAAGTACATCTGAGCTGACTATAAATGACCAGGGCTGCCGACTTTAAAAATAAATGTAGCATACATATATTTTCACATTGTTTCACATTGATTAATGGGTCGTTCATGCAGAATCAAAAAGGTATTAAGGGCTTTTTCTACAGCTGAACAGCCTGTTGGGTTAGTTTATACTTGGGTGGTTGTTCATTCACTTTCACTGTGAAACGCATGTTGAGCAGGATGTCACTGCAGGTTAATATGAAGCGACACTAACAATAACTACAAATTCTTTCAACTTGAAAATCAAAACTGATGTGAAGTGAAATTATGATACCAGCCAGCACTGCCTAAACAATATGTCATCGCAAGGTGACAAAAACTCAACAAACAATTCTGCAGTGACTCTAAATGTAATAAAATGTCAGTAACCTCAGATGGTGAATTATAATTGAATATATTGAGTTTTTATTTGAAGGAGTCCACGACTCATTGTTCACAAAAAAAGTTCAATTAACATAAACTGATTAATCTGATGATTAAATTTCTAATAAGAAGATAAAATGAAATATTTTCAGTTAAGTTTTGCAATTAAACACACATTTCTTATGAGAAAAAACTTCATCAACTTTAGTTGCAAAGTTTCATATTAAAATGACTTTCATCAGTACTGTGGAGACCAGCCACCTGTTCCCACAGTGCCCAGTGGATGAAATGATGATTTTTCAGTGTTTCACTTGCTGGTCAGTGATGTTTTTTCATGATGTTTAACATCAATTATACCGAGCTGTGCCTCCACAGCTTTCGAGAGCCTAGTAGTAGTAGTAATATTGGTAGTTTAAAGAAAAGAAATAACCCATTGGATCCAGCACTGTTTCTTATTTTCCAGGTACCGTCTCTGTATGGATCCAGAGTGATGATAGTGTGGTGAGGTCTTTCAGTAGTATAGTCTTAAATTTTCTTTCAAAGCCCTGCATGACCTCCCCTCTGGGCCTCTGAATGGCAGCTGCTGTTTCTGTGTTTGAGAGCTGTTGGATCAATAGAGTCAAGCCTCTGCTCTCTCCGACCTTCCTCACGCTGTGTCTATTTGGAGCTGACTGAGAGAACCAGTGTGTCAAAAGATGGAAGTCAGAGGAGGGCAAGAAGAAGAGCAGAGGGCCAGAGAAAGCCCTTTCAAAACAAGATCCTGCCCCCATCAGCTGAGGTTCAAGTGTTGTTTGACGTGGCTGACAGGAGAACCTGAAAATCGATGGATAAGAGAGGGGAGGGAAAACATTCATCCTGTTTGAATACCTCGTTTGTTTTATCTGATTACTTTCACACGCTGAGTTTTGCCATTATTAAGCCATAAATCAAAGGTTTTATGAAAATGAATGAAGACTTATCTCCTCAGTTTCAAAAACTGTTTCATCTTTTACAGAGAGAAGCAGTGCAGTTCTTCTCTTTAAGTGGCAAAAGAGGGTATTGTCAGGTTGAACTCATGATTCACTCCAAACATGACATGATATCTTAACAAGCAACAAACTGAAGCTGTATATTTTCACAGTAATTGAACACATTTCTGCCAGCAAAACTTAAAACTTAAAAGTTAGAAGCTAAATCAAGCTTAAATCCAAATTAATTCCAAATTCGACCTCAAAGGTAAGATTTTATTTTGAAATTATGCGCTTCTGTAAGTCGAAAAACAAATGTTCTTCTTTCTGGTCGTTCCATACAAATGGACAGTGGACTGGAAGAAGTTGCATTCATGCTTTGATTAAGTTTTAAGCATCAGCCAATTTACTAGTGAGGAGAAGCACCACTCTGATCTTTTGTAGCGCTGTCAAGCAAGTCAAGTGAGAAAACATATTTTCAGCTCCAAGCTACATTGAAAATAGATTGAAGCTGGAGTTTGGGGACTTTAAATGTATAGCACAAACCTTACAATACAAACTGGAGGAGTTAGAAAGATGCTGGCATTGACCAGATAGGGAGGGTGTTTGAAAACTGATGGTTGCCCCATGTTGCATTGGTGGATTATTATGGTCAAGTCAATCAAGTTGAGTCACAGTTAAAGATTCAGTCAATAAAATGCAAAGAACAGCTTTCAAGAGCTTTTTATTAGAACATTCAAAATGAAAAAAAAACTTTACATAATCCATCACTGACAAAAAGCAACAAAGTAAAAAATGAGATGCGTAAATAGAGAAGCGAAGCTGAGCGTTGAGAAGTCATTACACATTCGAGTGGATTGAGGAGGTTTGAGGTGGAAGGTAGAAAAGCCAAAGCAACAGATCTGAAGCAGCTAAAGAGATGAAAACATTGTCAGAGCAAACTCAGAAAGCTGAGTGTGCTCCTACAGCTGGAAGCTATGAGTGGATGTACGTGCATGTACACTTGCGCACTGGGTCCATTGACTTCTCATGTGTCCCATAACTGGTCCTGTTTGGACCGGTTGTGCACTGCGTGAGACGGTCATGGGCTAAGATACAAGAATGCACGGGACTGCGTGTTCATGTCCATCTGCATACATGAGAGTGTTTGCATGTTTATTTCTTGCGGTAGTCGTCCGCATAAGCTCTGTGATCTTCCTGCTCGGGGAACTGGTCTCCATAGCGCCTCAGTATGTCCTGCAGGCTGGGCATACCCTGTGAGAGTGGCTGGTAGGGCATGTGAGGCTCCTCCTGGCCACTCTGGTAGGGCTCCGTCTCGTACTGGTCCTGCTCCTGCTGCTCGGGCTGCTGCTCGCTCGCTGCCGGCCCCCGGGTGTGGTCCTCCTG
>OMNW01009908.1:0-16103 GCA_900303245.1 Selene dorsalis | reverse complement strand
TGTGGGGGGCTCTACCACCTGTTGCAGGACTCAGTCTTCTTGTGAATTAAAAAAGTTATTTTTCTACTGGCTGACACTGGCTGTATTCTTGGGTCATTGTCATGCTGCAGAATAAATGTGGAGATGACAAGAGACCTCTCAGATGGTATCACATAATGGATAAGAATCCAAACATCTGAGGTGCCTCACACTTTTGCACAGTACTGTATATAAGTATAAATATACTCTATAGGACAGGAGAGTGTCCATCATCTATTTCTCCTTCGGAAACTGCTGGTGTGTGGCCTCAGGGACGTAGAAGTGATCAGACACTCTGTAGCCCCAGTCTCTTAATTATTCGTCTTTAAACTTTTGGCCTCTGAGAAAATGCCATATTTATATCACATATCTCTGTTACCCTGAAGCTCTGAGCTCAGCTTCTCTCTTATTCTTTCCACTTACTTACTTGAGTTGTCCATGAAGGCCCATCTTCTTCCACTGACCTGTCACTGTTCCTCGTTCCAACTGCTTTTCATTTTTTACGATAGTTCAAAGCGAATATATTGAGCTGAACCCATCTGAGGAGCAGACAGAATAAAATGGGCTGTTTGATTTGACATTTCACAGAGCAGATTTATCACCTGTGATTTTCTCCACCTTGCTGCCACTGACCTAACAACATCTTCACTGACCTCTGTCTTGATTCAGCAGTAAGCGACTCTCTCGGTCTCTTTGAGCTTATGGAAAGGTCAGGCAGTAAATTGGTTTTTGTGAATGGTCTATTTAACTGTGCTGAGTGTGAGTCATGGTCAGAGCCTGGCAGTCTGTTCCTCCAATATAAATCCACTCCATTTTATGAAATACGATTCATGCAAGGCCTCCATCATAAGTGATACCTGTAATGTTACTGTATAGTAAGTGGGTCCTGAAAACCAGTTCCAACTTCAGTTCCAAAATTCATTTATTATGTTATTGAAACTAATAGGTGCAGTAAGGTTATACCGCAGGCAGGATTGGTTCAAGTGGTGTTTTTTTTTCCATCTGTCTTCACTTGTTTGTGCATGAAACTGCTTCACGCACTCACACTAACCGTCCGTACCGCTGTCTGTGCAACAGCAACAGCTTGTTTTTGATGCAGGGTTGTGTCCATGGAAACAACACCTGGCGTGCCTTCAAACTTGAACTTGAACACGAGTGGTGCCAGTGTAAATGCTGCTCATGTTCACGTTCATCATTTGTAAACTGATTCCTTCAGTTTGGCGTTCCCTCAGTGGAGTAAATAAATAAGCCAGCGGAGGTTTTACAGTCTTTTCTGTGATCTCATATCACCTCATTTCAAAACTCTAAAAACAGTTTCATTTTGCTAAAACTCACTGTGCACTGTGATGCATTAGTGATGCATAATGGTGAACACGGGTTAAACACGAGTACAACACAGGTGTCATCACAACAACTCATTGCTCATTACTTATTGCTGATGATGTGATGAAACCGAACTGAAGAAGGAGGAAGAGCAACGACAGTAATTTCAAAATAAATTTGAGCAACAGTAGTGTACCATGTTCTTGTAATTTATATACACATACATATATGTATACAGCTTCCTCCCTCAGTCCAAAAACATGTACAGTAGGTGGACTGGCGACTGTAAATAGCCCATAAGTGTGAATGTGCGTGTGTGAGCATTGTTTGTCTCTACATGTTGGACCTATGATAGACTAACAACCTGCCCTCGACCTTATGTTAGTGTGTGCATGTGTGTGTGTGTGTGTGTGTGTAAACATATATATACATATACACACCAGTCCCCTGACTCACTGTCATAAACAGTTACAGCCATAAACACTGTTTGGCATTTGATTCAGCTTCTTGGTTTTTAAACATGTATCATCTGAAAAGGTCTGATCCACGGGTGACAGTGTTGAAATGACTTTGCAGGTTTTGGGTATTTTAGAGGCTTTTGCCCAGGTGATTTTGTGTTATGATATTTACACCATTATTTAATTACATTACTATGATTAAAATAACCTGTTAACCTTAGCTGCATTTTTGCTGAGTTATGAGAACGATGTTTCTGATGTGAGAACTGCATCAAAACCATTGAGAAAAAGATGAGAATACAAAATGACTTTATCACAAACAGGATGTTTGACGTGTTCGGACTGTATGTAATGCAATGTATGTTGTCATAACCTATGAGTGTTAATGTGTGGCTTTGTTTCTCTTGTCTTGCAGGACCTCCAGTAAGTAAACCAGAGCTGTGAGTGACCTGCATGTGGTAAAGTGACTGGTTATTTTCTATTTTGGTGTGAAGGAGATGAACTGGAAAGTTCTCTACCTTATCTGGATGGAGTGTTGGTCTGTGTCATTGTTCATGGCTCTTTACATGTCATGAAACAAATGTTTTCATATGTAATGGTTCTAAACTAAGCCTTTAAAACCATTGGCCTGTCTGTCTGAGGTGTACTCAGCCTCTCAACTTTATTGAGTGGGCAGTGGACTGGGTTATAGTAGATAGATAGATAGATAGATAGATAGATAGATAGATAGATAGATAGATAGATAGATAGATAGATAGATAGATAGATAGATAGATAGATAGATAGATAGATAGATAGATAGATAGATAGATCGATAGATCGATAGATTGATTGAGTGGCTCAGTCAGTTTGTTGGTTTGTTGATTTGATGTGTTGTATATTCTCTACAGGGAGCTTCAGTCTTTTGCATCATCACCAAATTGATCACAACAGAGAACCAAGTCCAAGGATACTGCCCTGAGGTTACTGTTACTGCCGTTACTGCACTACCAACACTAGTAGTACCTCCACATCACTAGTACTTCTACCAGCATTGTACAAGATAAAGTAGCAAAGACTAGTTGAAGAAAGCTCGTGCATCTTTCCATTGACCACCTGTACATTTACCTTACTTGTGCTTACTGATGTTTTACAGCCACTCTCTTTCTTAATATTGCTGCCATTATTGTCACTATTAACATCACTGATCTTAATATTTTACATAGATCAAATTCACAAAAATGGTGTTGTCACTGATGGAGCCAGAGTCTAAAGGCCATTAGATGAACTGCAGCCTTCAGTGTTTGCTTTCTGCTGCTTGATGCTACCAGCCAACAATCTACAGGAACTCAATACTGAAAAAAAAAAAGTCCATTCCTCACTACACTTTTTGAGAGTTTGATTCAGCCACAACTCAAACAGTTTATTTTTCCCCAGTTTCAATGGACCTGCCTGTGTTTACAAGAGAGCTGACACTCGGACTCCTCCGTTCACTGGCTAAAGTCAGGGCAATGAATTCTGATCTGCTCTGTGCATTAAGAAGACAACACATGAAGGCAGCCAATGAGGATATCACGTTTCACGCATTATTAGATAAAGTTAGATGAATTTAACCGCTCTGACCACACTGACCAGCCACAGACACATTCACATCCACCAGTAATTGGATTTTATGTTTTTCTCACATCATTTATGGCAGCATGAGAAATGCTAACGGTTATTTGTGAGGTTTTAAAGTCATTATTATCATAATATTATTTTAGTGACATTATTAAGCTTTTTCTGCACATCTATTTTCTGCTCTATCTGTCCTCTCTTCTTACCATATAATCTGATTTAAGTTGTGTGTGTGTCTGTGTGTGTTATTGAATGTTACCCAGAGTGAGAAGAAGTATATTTGTACTCAGGACAGCGACTGCACCCGACACCTGAATAAACCAGGAAGTTATGGTGAGACCTTCTGTCTGTCTCTTCTTCTTCAATAACAGTATTTATTTGCTTCTTCAGTTTGTTTAAAGGCCTTTCTTTTCATCCTCAGGGATTCTCACAGGGAAATGTGTCAATTTCAATGCAACTATCAAGAAGTGTGAGATAAAAGGATGGTGTCCTGCAGAGATAGACACCATCAAAACGTAAGACGATGCTACATACGACAATGGCCCTGAGAGCTCAACACACACTAAATCTTAACAAAAAAACATGCTAAAAATTGAATAAATACCTTCCGTTTTCGTCTTTTTTCCTCTCTCTCAGTACGCACATGATGGAAGCGGAGAATTTCACCATTTTTATCAAGAACAGCATCCGCTTCCCAATCTTCAACTATACTAAGTATGACCTCTCATATCCTCTCAAACATGATATAGATGACAGTGAAGTCTGACATGCTGACATGTTGATGTCTGTGTGCAGAGGAAATTTCCTTCCAACGATCACTGGCGAATACATCAAAAATTGTAACTTTGACATGATCAACAACACCTACTGCCCCATCTTCAGAGTGGGAGACGTGGTTCGCTATGCGCAGCAGAACTTCACTAAACTTGCAGAAAAGGTAAGTCCAGCCACATTTCCAATTTTAATGTCCAGTCAGGTCTGGAAAATGATTTTTTCTGCTCCGTGAGAACATGCTGAACGTTACACTGACATAGCATTTGTACATCCTTAAAGCTGTGCCATTGGCATTTTATGTACTTGGAATCAGATATCTATCGCACTAAATTAAAAGATTCTGCGTTCAATAGTAACACATTCAAAAATTCTAAATGTACAGAATAACTTCCAACTGCTAAAGGCACATTACACCAATATTAAGCTTTAAAGGCATCTTCTACTTCTAGGTTTCTCTCAATCACAACAATTACAAAAAGAGGCCACTGGTGACCCACACTTATGTATTTCCCTCTTTGGATTGAAAGGGTGGAGTGATTGGAATAAAGATTGGCTGGATGTGTGATCTGGACAAGTCAGATGACCAGTGCAACCCCTCATACTCTTTCACCCGACTGGACGCCATGTCACAGAAGAACGCTGTCTCCCCGGGCTACAATTTCAGGTATTTAGCTTAGTTGTTGGACTGCAGAGAACTTGAACAACACATGGCCTTTCCTCTACCAACAAATGCACACAAACAGGTTGACAGCTCCTCAGTGTCAGTGCTCAGAGAAACATTTTACATATTACAGATTATTGAAAAAATAATTGGCAGTTGAATTTTTAGCTACAAGCCAGTCCAGTATATAGATCTCTCAGAGGTTTTCAATTTTAAATAATTTATTACAAAAGTGAAAATTGAAAGTGACGACCCCCTTCAGGTGCACACTGCATGACATCATTTTCTGTCTTCATAGATTTGCCAAATACTATAAGATGGAGAATGGGACAGACTACCGAACATTAGTCAAAGCCTATGCCATTAGGTTTGATGTTCTGGTCAATGGAAATGTGAGTATACAGTAGAGCGTATTTGACTTTTTCCCAATTAATAAAAATGATTGAAACCTGCTCATATGATCTATTGTTATTCCTTTTTAGGCGGGCAAGTTTAACATGATTCCCACACTCATTAACATGGTGGCAGCCTTCACGTCAGTGGGAGTGGTGAGTTGGACTGGTATACCTGATACAAGCAGTATTAAGTTTATTACCAGTCATTTTTAGGGCCAGAGCATCTTTTAATACTATTTGTAATCTTGTTCTTGTTTTTGTTACTCCTATACCTATGTAGGGTACGGTGCTGTGTGACATCATACTGCTGAACTTCCTGAAAGGAGCAGAGCAGTACAAAGCCAAGAAATTTGAAGAGGTAAAATATATGGTGACCCTCAGAGCTTTCAGTTTAAGAGAAAACACACTCAAATGTTATGTTGCACTGTGCCAAGATCAGAGAATCACAGTTAAACAGATCAGGTAGTTAAGAACTAAATGTTGATGATCGGCAGTACAAGCTCTGTCAAACCTTCAAGCAGCATTAGTTCACTTTCTTAAGCATCAGACCAAGCTATTAATTGAACAAATTGTTGCATAGTAAAGCTGAAATGGTTAGAATAGGTATCAACACATCTAGCAGATATATAGCCAGAAAGCCAAAACAATGATCTAAAAGAGGCTGAAAGGGTCTGTAGAGCAAAGGGTGGTCACAGCAGGAGGATGACTGTGCCTTCTAGTCTGCCCTGAAGGTTTGTGTCAATATACTAAAATGAACAATAATACTCCTCTTTTCTGTCTGTCTCTCTCTCTCTCATTTTCTGTAGGTGTCAGATAACCCTCTGGATTCTCAAAGCAATGGGTTTTACCGCTCCCAGCTGTCACTCAGACATAACGAGACCATCATGAGGTCCAGTGACTCAGGGGCGTTTTCTATTGAACATTACAGCTAAAAGGACAGGACAGGAGCAACAGTCAGTGGCCAGTGGTCAGATTTCTCTCGAGATGTCCATGTTCTAATTTTGATAAGTTTTGCATATTTTACAGACCTAATTTTACCTATTCAGAGCTCTCTTTATAAAATACAAAATCCCAGTGTTACCCAGGTTTACCAGTGTCAGAATAGATCACAGATCTCGAACTGTCGCCCTACAATATAACAGCTAGTGTGTAATGTAGAACAAACGTATTAGAAATAGATAAGTGAATAAATAAAATACGAAAGCTGTCTTTGCATGGTGATGCTTTTAAACCCTGATATTGGTTCAGGATTTTCTAAGATGGATGAAAATTGTCTTTAAAGATTGTTAGGATTAGACTTGTTTACATATCTCATGTTTGAATTCTCCTTGCTGCTTTCTTTTCCACCTGCTTATAACAAAGCCTGTGTGACAGAACAACTCAAATAAACAAAACACCTGGCATGAACAGGGTTCATACACTTGGTCTTCTTTGCAGCGGTGGTTTTCATTCAGATTTACTCTATTTAGTGGGTTGTGTTTTGAAAACAGGAATAAAGATTTGAGCATTAAAAGCTACGCACATCTTTTTTTTTCATCATTGCATTCTGTTTCTATTTACGTCTCAGTGTGCTGTGTATGAATGAAACAATGACACTGTGGTACTGAAGGTACAGATGGATTTACAGATTCAGATTCTTTATTTGTCATTTTACTTGTTAAAAACACAAAGAATGTGTTTCTCAGAACCAGTGAGATAATAAAAAGACAATAAATGACCTACCAACCTTGATCTGACTTGTTCAGAATGACCTCTAACATCTTCAGTGCACATCTCTCCACCACATCCCCCGGTGAGTTCATCAGGGAAACATGTAGAACAAATGCCTCAGGATGTTTAGTCTGTAGCCTAGCAACGACTTCATGGAGAACTTCACATGGAACTTCAGCAGTTGCCATGGATGGGATGTACACAAGTATTGTTTTGATATGAAAAATGTATCTAGCTTATCACTCTTATTGGGCAGAGAGTTGACATTTCCCATGATGACTGATGGCAGAAAGGACCTGCTAATCTAATGCACCACACTCCAGTCCGGTAGGTGGCGGCAATGCACCTATAAACTGGATGCCAGCCGCCAATCAAATTCAACAGAAGAAGGAGAGGACGAAGAAGAAGAAGAAGAAGCAGAAACGTCAATTCCAAGATGGCGGCATTTGCGTGGCAACAGTGATGCGAGAAGAAGAATGACTGTTGCAGAGAAAAAAAAGGTGTTTGTTTCTATTCTGTTTCCTGTTTGTCCGTGTCTCCTATCTGCGGATATTAGCGTCAGAACATGTTTGAAGCTGGAAGCATTTTTACATGTGAACATAGCGGCTTATGGCTGTTTTCTTGCTTTAGCTTGTTAGCTTGGATGTGCAACGCTAGACTGCTGATGTTTACATTAGCTCTGAGCCAGATGTGCCTGTTGACTGTTGGAGCAAAACGATGGTTTTTTATGTTAGTTGTGTCCCTTTGGTGTTACATTATCTTTGGTTAGGGTGTTTACAACAGGTGCGAAATCCTGCAGACAGTGATCACAGCAGTGATGCATCATTACTGTGCTCAGTCACTTATTCGCTGTAGATGAGGTAGAAACCGTTATCACAGAGCACTGTCAGTTTTCAACTGTTCACATACTGCTAAAAAAGTATGTGTCTTGGTTTAAATAGTTGTCTTATGTTGTATGTGCTGTACTATATAATACTGGTCTCAACCTATAAAGAAGTACAATTTCATCTCAACGTCAAAGTCAGCTTTGTCAATGCAATATACATGATTTACATGATATATATTGTGATTGAAATTGTGTTTCTCTCTGTTCATGATGCCATTTAAATTTGACTTTGATGTGGACCTTGTTGAATCAGTTCAAATCCAGTTTTAGCATTCATCTATTGTTCTGCTTGCTTTCACATTAAAGCAAAGAGAACCTAAATGCATCATTACAAAGCATGTGACAAAAGTAAAAGCAGGAAGGTCTCAGAAACAACCTAGTTCAAACTTGAGTTCACCTGAGGTAAGACTAAGTTCAGAAATATTTTATACCAAGAAGGAACCACAGTTTGTTTGGGTTGTTTGAGAGTGATTACTGTGTTCACACCTGCCCAAAGGAAAAGCACCAAGGGCGGATTAAGAACCAGGGTGTGTCTGGGCTGCGGAAGACCCTTAATAAACTTGCATTCTCTGTGTTTCTTTTGGCAGATTCGTCTGACAGCTCCACTTTGTCCTACTTGGAGCAGTTTGCCTCATTTTTCTCTCATGTTTTCATCAAGCTCAAAAACACCACCAAGAAGAACGTTCAGTTTTCAGTCAAGGTCTGAATAAGTAGGTATGACACCACTATGGCAACTTAACCATATTTCTGTTGCACTGTTGGGAATCAATTGGGTTTATTCCTTTTATCAAACAATCAGTTCATCTGGCCTTCACATAGAGGAGTGGTACACTTTCTCTAAGTAGGTTCTTATAATACAGTGACTAGTGCAGAACTGCAGAAAGCTGTTGCATATCTAATCACAGAAGGATCTTCAGATATATGATCAGTGTTACACATGCTTTTTATGCACATTTGAGAATTTATTAAAGCTGTTCTTGCCCCGATGTACTGTCTGCACTACCCAGCACTGCTGCATTTAGTTTGAGAACCTAAACTAACACTATAAAAATGATACTAATCATAATAATGATAATAATGATAAATGGTGATGAAGAAACAAGGGTCAAATGCAAAAACCTGTATACCTTTATTTGCTATGTGAAACAAAACTGGACCTACAGAACTGTCACACCAGTCCAGTTATAAACCTGTGAATAGTGACACTTTTCTGTTTGTGTGTGTTTTTCTCTTTTAAAAACTAGTTATTTTGAGTTTGTTTAATATGTTATATTATGCTTTTGTGGTTTTTTGTCATTTGAAAATCTTGACTTCATGATTGCACCACTTTCTTCTTCTTTCTGAACTTGTTTTTTTGAAAAGTGCTATAAATAAAAAGTTTATTATTGAAATTATCCAGCATGGTTAGATTTGTTATAGGCAGACCACATAGACTGGCATTGTGGAGTGTGTATTCCCTGTGTTGGGGACAGCCTTAATCATTCAACATGAACTACTGTCACTTCCATTGTTGTTGGTGGGAGTTCCTGGTCTGAGCAGCCTGTTTTGTGATTTCAGAGCTGAAGCCTGCTTACGTGGAGAAGAACGTTCACAGGACAATACCCTCAACCAATAAGGATTTGAAATGAGTTCCTCCGACGAGGTGAGGTCTGACAAAAATGAACATTATCCATTAAGTCGTCATGATCTTGACTAAAGGGTCTGTGTGCTTGATGGCCAAAGATTTTTAAAAAGTTGACGCTCTGAAATGAAATGAGACAAAACATTGAAAATCAATGTGCTGCTTCATGTAGTTCCACCTCTCACCTTGTTCACTGTGCCAGTGCACAGCAGGTCACCAAAACAAGACATTGTGTACCACATGGAACATTTACAAAGTGTCTGAGAACGATATATCATACAATATCAGCAATGCATGCAAAACATTTACAGTTTAACTCTGATGATGAGTATAGATGGCAAAAATGTGACTGCACTATCCCTAGCCAGTGTATTCAAGTACAGTTATAGTGATAATTGCCATTTTATCTCTACTACCAGACACATTAACAAAACATTTTTGAATCAATGCAGCTCTTACCAAGAATATATTCACTCTTTGTATGCTTCTAGGTATGTATGAAATATTTATGTGAGATTAATGTAGTACAGTACAGGACAGATACAGTATGGTGTTCATTATGTGATAGTGTTAAATGTAGGACCATTATAAAGCTGGCTAATGACAGGTGATATCTTGTTGAGATACTCACTCTGACCCATGTTTCTCTCTGTGTCTCTTAGTTGAAGCCCGCAGACACAGACAGGACCAGACCTCATGAGTGTCAGGAGTGTGGGAAAACTTTCAGTCGGATTTGTAGTCTGAAAAAACATGAAGTCACACACACAGAGAAACTATACCACTGTGAACAATGTGGAAGCAGTTTCGGGGAGCTAAATGAATACAATTTACACCTGTACACCCACCCTGAAGAGACCCCGTACTGCTGTGACCAGTGTGGGAGGGAATTCAGAGACCAGAGCTCTTACAGAAAACATCTGCGTGACCACACCGGGCCATACCAGTGTGACCAGTGTGAGAAGAGTTTCAGTTATTTCAGTATTTACAAGATACACATGCGCGTTCATACTAAAGAAAAGCCGTACTGCTGTGACCAGTGTCCGAAGAGTTTTAGTTTTTTAAGCTCGTACAAGCGACATCTTCTCAGTCACAGCGGAGAGAAGCCATACCAGTGTGACTTCTGTGGAAAGAGTTTCACGCAGTCCGGGCATTTCAGTCTGCATCTGCGTAACCATACCGGAGAGAAACCGTATGAGTGTGACCAATGTGAAAAGACCTTCAGTGACTTGAGCAGCTATAAGATACACATGCGCGTCCACACGGGAGAGAAACCGTACTGCTGCGCCCAGTGCGGGAGGAGTTTTTCTCAGCTGGGTAACTACAAGTCACATTTGCGTATCCACACTGGAGAAAAACCATTCCGCTGCGAACTGTGTGAGAAAAGTTTCTCCATTTCAAAAACATACAAGCAACACGTACGCACCCACACTGGAGAGAAACCGTACAAGTGTAAAGAATGCGGAAAAGGATTTGGCCGATTAAGCAACTACATGCGCCACCTTCGAATTCATACTGGAGAGCAACCGTTCAGCTGTGACCAGTGCGGGAAATGTTTCAACAGTTCGTACAGCTACAGCCGCCACCTGCGCGTCCACACCGGAGAGAAACCGTATTGGTGTTCACAGTGTAAGAGGTTGTTCACGCGGTCACAGTCTCTGAAGAAACACCGCTGCGTCGAAAAAGAAGAAGACATTACAACTGTGTGTATCAAAGAGGAACAAGTGAGCTGCTCATCAACAGAACCAACAAATGACAACCAATAGTAATCAGCAAAATACACTGCAGCCTGTGTATCTGTTGTAATGGACAAAGATGGCACCTGCTCCACTTCAGCACTGTGGCTCACAGATGAAATTCTAGCGTTTGTTGGACAACAAGGTCTTTTTAATGCACAGACGATACAGCAGACTCTAAATACACGGACAGTACTTAGGCTTGTTGTCTAATTGTTGTTTCTTTTCATACGCCATTTTGACACTACGAAAAATACAGAATATATCACCAGATTTTTATTAGCTATGTTTGCTCACTGCTCTCTGAAGATTAAAGGGGACCTGTTAAAAAAAAAAAAAAAAAAAACACGGCACTGAGACTTGATTATAAGTGGCCAATCAAGATTCATGTAGAGATGCAACAAACAGTACATAGAGCTAAACACTGCGATCTGATCACTGAAAACACATGGTAATGCCAGGTCTGAACATTTGTTTACAGCTGCATATGAGGAGGAGGGAAAACATAGGTTGAAGAGCTCTAAGCTCTAACAGAGTGTTTCAGACAGAGACTGAATAATGTATAATGTGCAGGCGTATAGTATACATCAATGTCTGTTTGAAACATTGAAGCATATAAATCAATTTTATCACACACCAGAAATGAAATGATGAACACTAAAAACAGGTCATAATAGGTCCTCTTTAAGTTTTCACTAAAGCTACTCTATCAAGTTTGTAAATAATCATGTACAGTAAATTTATTAGACTATATATTGATCCTGGTTCTATTTACAGTTCATTGCGCCAGATGGTTTTTCTCCTTTCAAGTGTAAATTCAGCAATTCCATCCAGTCAGCCTCCTCAAAGTCACCGATACCTGAGACATATCCCAGGACATTTTACATCAGAAAGTTGTTGGAATGTATTTTATTTTAGTTATAAATATATGCTTAAATTGAGTGTTAAGTTATTCTATATATACCTATGTACCTGGACCAGGCCTCATTAGCTCCTTTTAGAGCTCTCTACAGTGATGAGATTCAAGCTGGAGTGGGAGTATGTGTTTACTACTTCAAAATGTATTCTGAATGAAGAGTGAACATGTTTGAAGTATTGAACTACTCAATTTGATACTTTTTCATTCTCTTTTGGATCTTATGTATTGAAAATAATGTAATGTACCACAGGGTGGATAATCACTGATATGTTCCCAGTAACAAATTGAAACAATTATGAATCTAAATGTCTCACTGTATGTTTAGACTGAAAATGAGAGCTGGTGTTTGGGGGTAATGTCGAGTCTCTGTGACATCAGGCTAATTACTACTAGAATTTCACTCACCTCAAAACTCTTCACATAATTTGAGTCAATTAATTGCACAGCAAGCCATATTTATTTATTATAGTAATTTTTAATGCAGATGCTTAGAGACAGTCACAGTGCACTGAGACAACTTGAAACTTCAGTTTCTAATATTGTTGTGCTTCTATACCTTGACTTGAATTTTGGAAACCGTAGTTAATTTTTTCCACAAAAGGTGTTTTTCATTGTTTTAGAAATATTGCTAAAGTATATTCTTTTCTTACCCATGATGCAGATACTGAGAGATAAGAGCACTTGGTCACCTAGACTGCTGTGGTGATCTGTTCTCAAGTCTACACCCCCAAAAAAGCTGTTAATAAATTTCATATCTGCTGACTAAGACCAGACAGAAATGACGCATTTCAGCCGGTCATGAAGTTCCCTCACTGGCTTTCTGTGCATTTTATCTTGTATTTTAAAATCCTTCTACTAATCTTTAAATCACTCAATAGACAAGTGCCTGAATACAGACGCTGTTCTGCAGTCATAGCCCATCTGTGGTTGGACCACCATTGGACCTGAGGATAACGCAGTCTCTACTTACTTTTAAAATAAATTTTTATAAACTTTCCTTTGTCTGAACTGCAAAACCATGACCAGAGATTTATGATAATGAATGTTGATTGATGATATTTCCTGCACTGGTCAGCAGTGTTAAGCTGCAGTCTACCGGGCTGCTCTGGTTTGGTTTGGAGCTCTTCCAATACACTGAGCTTTGCCTCCATTACAGCAAATAAACTACTTTCATAATATATAGCTTTATGTGAATGTTTTAGCATTGTCAAGATAATGTGATACAAGTGTTGTCCCATACCTCTTTTTACCATTTTGAGCCCTTGCAGCCCGCCAATCAATGATCTGAGGGCCTAGGCTTCAGGAGAGACATTGGGAATGGGCCATAGAAAATTACTGAGGTCCTGTCACATTGACGTTTTCACTGCTGTCAGACTGAATGTAATCAGTTTGGCTCCATCTACTGGAAAAAGAGAGGCATTGTGATTACTGTCATGTCAGGTTTGTGTCATGTTTATGAGAGGCCTTTGTCACATGCCCCTCATATTTTTCATTGATCAAGCTACCACCCCAATTTACTGTTGAGAAATGCGTTTGATTTGCTCATACCATTTGTGCCATGAGAAAAAATACATTTCCCAAGTGTTACACAGCACTGTGGTTAATTTCTAATAGATTTAGTTTCTCATAACAACTGCTGACAATGAGGTTTGTGGAGGATGCCGCGGTGTTTGTCATCATGTCTAACTCACTAAATGTGTGAATTGTTTATTGTTCTGGGATCATACTCCATGTCAAATATATGCTGTATAATAAATGATGTTATTAATAAATACAAATCACAGTTGGAAACATTGCAGACATTTGTTTTGGATGGTAATGAGACAAATAGAAAAATTTTCAAAACGGAGCAGGCAATGGCAACAGTGGTGTGAAGTGTCCATGGTTCCACATTTGACTTTTGGATCGTTTTGCATGCACTATCCGGGTATTTCCAGTAGACTGCATTTTAATATACTTGTCAGTTTAGACACACGTACATACTCAGAATACTTAGTTTAAGTATGGAAGAATATGAATTGAGACACAGCATTAGGTTAGATCATGTGAAGTGGGTGAGTGTCCTATTGTCACACCCTGAAGTCAGTTTATGTCCCTACACTGTCAGTCAGCATTGATGCTGATTTTGCTTACCCACAGTTCATAGCCAGTCTCAGACCTGTGCGCCCTCAGACCACTGAGGTGTGTGGTGATGTGCTCAAAGATGTCATTGATGAATGGGTTAATGATGCTTGGAGGACCCCCAGTATTCCCACTTCACTGAAGTGGATTTAACGCCTTTCTGTTGGCACCGTTTCAGGAGGTTAAAAACTCATTTTTACTTTTGATTATATTTTATTATCACTATTCTGTGTCATTTTACATTAATGTTCATAACACAATTTTATTTTCATTCTGTATCTTATCACATGAAGCACCTTATGACACCATGTTTTGGGAACTATGAGACTGGTAGAGTGGAGGACATCTTTACTCACTCACTGTTCATACAGTTGTGCGTGTGATTCCATTCATGAATGTTTATTAAAACCTCAAGAAACACAAGCCGACATGTGAAGACTTTCCTTGAATTGTTTATTGAATAGATAGATATCTTTTCTGCCACCACACACCTAATGTGTGATGTATCTGATCTAAGCTTTTTATCAGGTAGAACAGATGAACAGAACAGAACAGACAGTGTTTCTCCCGGATCTTTATTATTTGATTGAGGGTGATAACAGCATCAAGACCATAAAACTAACTGACATCCAAGATAATAACAACAATGTACACTTCTGTGGGACATCAGAATCAAACCAGGATGGAGTCTGCCATCAGGGTACAGCACGATTCACACTGTATGTTAGTCCAGTGGGACTGTGCCGACAACCACATGGTCCTCAGTGGATGACCACACACTGGGTCTATGCTGTCACGCAGACCTCCACTGCAGCATTCACCATTCTACAATAAATATGTCATCAATGCTGTGGTAAAAATCAAAAACATGTTAAAGTATAATCATTGAGTCAGAGGGGGATGACGCTGAAGTTTGGTTTTAAACAAAAGATGCATCGTCAAATAGAAATCCAACCCTGAAGCACATCCACCACAGCTGCGCCTGTCTTCTTACAGTATGTACAGTATGGACGTATGTGTGTCACAGAGGTTATGTTGGTATGTGCTAACTTATATATGCGTGTGTGTCTGTGTGTGTGTTTGTGTGTGTGGCAACTATCGGTAAAGGTAATCAGCTTGTATGTTGGCGGCTATCTCTGCCTCCCACTTGTCTCCATTGTTGAGGAGCTTCTCCTTGTTGTAGAGCAGCTCTTCATGGGTCTCAGTGGAAAACTCAAAGTTGGGGCCCTGCAGAAAGAAGGAAGGAAGAGATGGGAGAAGGGAGACAGGTAATGGAGGTAGGTGAGTGGGGAAAAAAGAAAATGTTTGTTCTTTGAGTTTGTCACCGCCTGTGAATTGACAGTGTGTGTGTGTGTAGGTGCTGAGGGGGGGAGTCTACACTGTGCTGTGACACAGGTTCATACACACCTCTACAATGGCATCAACAGGACACGCCTCCTGACAGAAACCGCAGTAGATGCATTTCGTCATGTCAATGTCGTAGCGAGTCGTCCTCCTGCTGCCATCAGCACGAGTCTCAGCTTCGATAGTTATGGCCTGGACACACACACAGTATTAGTGACAACAGTGCTGTACTGAACTCACCCCACCTAGATCTGTTGGTGTTTTGTTCCAGTTAAAGAAAATTTGACTCCTAAACTATCACCAAATACTGCTCATGCACCTGACTGTAAAGTGTGTGTGTGTGTGTGTGGGATCTGGTCCCGGTTCCGATACCGGTCCCGATACCGGTCCCGGTTCCGGTTCCGGTTCGGGTCCCGGTTCCGGTCCCGGTTCGGATCCCGGTGCCGGTGCCGGTTCCGGTTTGGGTCCCGGTTCCGGTCCCGGTTCGGGTTCGGGTTCCGGTCCCGGTTCGGGTTCCGGTTCCGGTTCGCGTCCCGGTTCCGGT
>OMNW01009906.1:6073-20802 GCA_900303245.1 Selene dorsalis | reverse complement strand
GGAGCAGGTGCCAGCTTTTTTTTTTTTTTTTAAATGAGGGCATGTAAACAGCAAGTCTGTGCGTACACCAAAACATTTCACACATGAACACCTTTAAGTGGCTTTAGCCGACAGCCATCGTTTTTTACGTAAATAGCAACAAACTCTGCAGTTAGATCCGGTTTTCAAAGACATAGACAGTAAACAGAGAGTAAAAAATAACCGCAGAATAAAATAGGATTTGAAGTAGTTATATATATAACAGTTAGATAACTCTTTACAGACCTGTTGAGCAGAGAGAAGAGACCTTTGGCAGAGCAGATGAGCTCCACCACAACCTGCAGAACCCTCAGAGGCAGCTTGGTGGCGCCCCGCAACTCAGAGCTGTTGAGGCGCCAGCGGCCCTGGACGCCCATCTGAAGGGTGTGGGCCAGAGTGCGCAGCTTCTCTGTTAGACCACGCAGGGTCTCCCCACCTAAACCATACGTCTGCAAAGTACGCACACACATGCAGCTGGTTAGTGGTTCACTCCAGAAACACTCCACTCACACAAAATCAATCTCAATTCCTCTCCTACTCCTGTACTCTGAATCCTCTTCTACTGTTCTCACTGAAAGAAGTGGCCTGGTGTGTCAGGTGCACTGTAATTGGATGTCTCGGTTGCGTGTCCTTTATTTTCTGTCACCTCTCCACTGTCCACTTGGAGCACTTTTTCTTGAAAGGTTTTGGATTTTTATGTCAAAAACTGATGTGTGTCAATTCTCTTTAAAACCTATTGATTTCATAGCTGCCTTTGTCAAGCATGTTAACATGGATTTTGAAAAGTGCTTAAGAAATAATCAAGATGATTATTATTGTTGTTTTTTGTTTGTTTTTTTTGGATCTAAATCTATTGATTGTGAGGAGAAAACAGTCAGTGTTATCAGGTCATCTTTTCATGACATCATAATGTTGACTTTTAGCTCAATACCTAATAACATTAAAAACTCATCATCAAAACTAATACATAAGAACTGCACTGATTTACACTCAGGTGTCAGTATTATTATATTGTATTAATGTAACCTAACTAATTGAGCCGTGCAGTAAACTCTCCCTTCATGAAGGCTCTAATGCTCAGGATTATATTGTGGTGCTGCTGAATTGTATTGTGTTATGAGAGGTGATTTAAATATTTCTATCAATGAGTGAAGATGTACTGTATATTACATAAACCCCTAGAGCGCTGTAACAAATCAAAGGGACCACACACTGGATGTTCACTGAGCCAACAACACACACTAAAGGATTAAATAAAACTGAGACAACTTTAAAGACCCTTCAACAAAACAGTCTGTTTCCTCCCATTTTCCTGTCCAGCCATGTGTGTGTGCGTGTGTGTGTGCATGAGACGTGACTCCTCACAGCTGCTAAAGAAGGAGCAGGTTATTGTCGTGACCCACTCATCAGCGGTCAAGAGGTTCGGACCGACTGGGCTTTGTTGTCGCACTTCAACAGTCCTCCATCAACATGCAGCAGCTTTTTAACGCTGTAGTTGTTAATTATGTAACTGTGCACTTGAATGTGTTTGGCCTGGTTCATGTGAGCATCTGATGGTCGTTTTTATGAATGAGCACAGTGTTAGCACTTTACAGAGCATCAAGACAGAGGGGGTGGAGAGGAAGTGAGGCGGACTCATGCATGAACACATAACACACTGTTGTTTAGATAACATTTGAAATGTGAGGAATAGGGTTACATTTTGTCTGGGTTAAACAGGCCTTATTCTCACTTATTCACTCAGACTTTGGGGTTAAACTGTAATGACTATTTCAATCAGTGCTACAGTTATTTCAATAATTCGACAACAGGCAGTTTAAGCAGCCTGAGCTTTAGTCTGATGTTCACAGGCTGTTACGCCACCAAAGCTGGAACCTTGCCTGGTACTGTCCTGCTCAATTAGTCCGTCCAGTGAAACAAAGGCCACTCTGGGAACACACAAACGCCCACACACACACACACGCCCACATGCACACCAACACTACTTAAGTGTCCAAAAACTCCCTCTCAAAATTGGACAGAGAGGAAAATTAATTAGGCGGCAGAAAGAAAAAGAAAACAGGACAGAGTTTCAAAGGAGGGGAGGAAGTGTTTTTTTTAGCTGACTGCAAACTTTCGCAGAAATTTGCATGTAAAGTATTAGGCATAAGCTTTGCAATTCTAACTGCTTTGGTTGCAGTTACAGCATGACTAGTCCTTTGATGTCGGCTGGGAAAAATAAAGTGACTATTTTACTATGATATGCCTGGCTGGGGGGAATACTGATTGGAAAGTATTTCTGTTGCAGCAGGACATGTATGGCAATAAGAGCAGCTGCTCTGTGTTCTGGCTGGATCTGTTCAACAGCTGCTAGAGCTGCTATGCAAACAAGAGCTAGATCTGAAAGCAGTGGGAAAAAAAAGACATCTCATTTCTCCAGCATCCAACCATACACAACAACACAAGACAAGAAGATGACTGCTCAGTAAACATCCAGGCACGCCTTGTCTCTCTCTCGCATACATTACCGCCCCTCCCCACAATACACACACAGCAAAGCAGCCTTGGATACACAGAGCACTGCTATGGACACGGAGTGAACACAAACACACATGACTCTGCGTCCTCGCTCACCAGTGAGCAGAGCTTCTCCACAGCCTCCAGTATGAGCTCCTGGTGTCCAATCTTGTGGACTCCCAGCTTCTCCAGGTCCTGGGAGGTCAGCTGGAGGAGATCCATGCCCGACAAATGCCACTCCGACAACGGGTACTGTTGCAGGGGGGCGTCCAGACCTGACAGCGGTGAACACAAAAACACATTTGCAGCACATGCAGAGAACAAGTGTAAAAGGTAACCCTGTACAAAAACACATACATGTGCAGGCAGAGACATGTAGAGTAAAAGGCGCAGAGGATCAGTATGAGCTGCTGGAAGAATGGGGAATGACATGAAACATGTTTGTGAATCACAAGAGATTCATATAAGTCACGTGCTAAATAGATAATTAACATGACGATGATCTCACCATAACATAAATATCAAGTCTTCTCACTTTTTACATTTTAAAATAAAAACACATATCGGCTCAATACAAATTTTACATGTATAACCAAAAGTGGAAGAAGAATTGCAATATTATACATCAGGAAAAATAGCAGTGCTAAACTATGAATGCTCTTGTTTGTGCAGTGGAAATCCTGAATTAAGTAAAAGTACATAAGGCTCCAGAATAAAACACAGAATAATCCTGGTCGGTGTTGTATTATTACATAATTGGCCCATTATTATGATAACTGAGTTATTTTGTTAAAGTACTATACATTTATAGCTTCAGTACATACATACATACATATATATATATATATATACTTAAATGCTGTTTGCCGTGACATTGTACTTTATATTACATTACAAGTACCTAAAAGTGTATGTAAGTATTTGCAATCCTTGAGTAAACGTACTCGATCACTCACTCACAACTCACCACTTATGTAACAGAGTGAGAAAGTGTTAATCCATTAACTGCACTCTACAGTGTTGGTGAATTAGACATAAATGAGTTCGGCCCGTGAACGCAACACGTACTTTAGCCTTGTACAGGCTGTCTGTGATGGCAGCCTACCTACTACCTGAGTTGTTGACACTGATCAGGACAAGACTGTTGCGGCTCTCTCTCTCTCTCTCAGCTCAGGCCACTTCCTCATTCCACCTCCACCTTTCACTTCCAAGAGGATTTGTGTGGCGCTTCTATTTCTGACTTTTACGTCCGAGCCAAAGTACCTGTGAGGCGATCAAGGCGTGACAGGAAAAAAATAACACACAACCGAGACATGTTCCTCACCTTGGAGCCACTCGCTTACTCTCTCCTCGCTCCAAGACGTTATAGGCTCCATGCTCGGAGACCTGCTGCAGTCGCTCTTTCAGTTCCCAGCCGTCCTGGCCGACTTTTACCTCTCCGGGCTGCTTGAAGAAAGAGGAAAAGTTGATCCTGATTTGGAGTCGGACGATGACGAGTGGCACTCCTTCCCACAGGTACAGGTAAGGTGAGAGTCCCACTGCTGTCAGCCAATGCGCAACTGTGAAGCTCCACCAAGGCGCAAAGACCCCTCCCTCCTACCGCAACCCCTCCTTTCTCACCCCCATTTTACCCTCCCCTCCCTGTTACCTGGAGAAATGGATGGTGTGTGTGTGTGTGTGTGTTTGAAAGGTGCTACGATTTTTTAAGGCTCCACAACCTCCCGCATAGTGTTGCTTTCATGCCCAATCACGTCATACGCACGACACTAACAGAGCGCAGGGCCCACAATGATTTCCAAAGCAGCATGTGGAGGCACACAACAGCACAATACTACACCTGTGCTACACTGTAACACTGCCGCTTTAGTGACTGTCTCAGACCGCTGCAACCCTGTGGTGCATTTGATTGCATAAAAGATAGTCCGAATTTTGAGACTCAGTTGCACACCCATGCAGTTCACGAATTGTCAGAAGACTTAAAGGTGGAAAAAATAACTCCCTCTCCTCTCCCTGCACAGACCAGTACGTCTAATCCTCTTTCCACTAGTCCGCTACTTCAGCTGCTCTCCCAGGAATTTTCCGGACACGTTTCTTGTTTTATCCTTTGAACTTTTTATTTCTGTCCAGTGTTTTTACAGTGTGAACTTGTCTGCTTGCTGAATTATTTAAAGTATCAATAATTATATCAGCTTCACACCACTGGAGGAATTGATTCATTAATAATTCATCAAAACTTCTTTACTGAAGAGAAAACACAGGGATACAATTATTGTATATTATTTTACACTTAATGGGATTCACAGTAAAGTGTACTGTCTCTTTGGGAATTAAATTCCAGTTGTTATTTACTTCCCACCAGCACTTAATATTATAACAGTCAAGCTTAGCAATAACCATCTCAAGGGGACAAAGTTCACATTATGATGACTGATCACTTCCATAAAATTGAATATTATGAGTTCTTTAAGGGAAAATGTGAGTCATAACAATACTGTGAAACCAATCTGTGCAGTTAATTTAACTGTAACTTTTCAATATTTTTGAATCAGCGTGTGCCCCATTTACGCTCATGACTTGTGGGTGAAGTGCGGGGGTTTTGTGAATGAACTGTGGAGTCTATGCTGTCACCTACATACACACAGGAGATCACATTGTTAATGTCTCATATTTTATAGCGTGTGACACATCTGTGCCCCCCATCCTACACCCCCTGAGAGGTAAAGGGCACTGCCTGATGAAAAGGGCTATAGTCATGAAAGAGCTGCCCTCTGATATCTGGCACCCCCTGCTGTTATTCTCTTTGAACCAAGAGAACAACAGAGGAAGGGGGGAAGTCTGGTTTATATGACAGCAGGTGAAATGGCACCATTCCCCACGTGCTTTGTGCCAGTGTCTTTAAATGTTTACTGTAAATCTTCCTGCAATTTGTCTCTTCTTATCTAAATGGTTATGTGAGGTATTGTTCTTGAATTGTTGTGGTTTGCCTCAGAGCTATTAGTGTATTTCAGATACAACAAATTAAGCAGTTTATCAACTGTAATGTAAACCTCCAGATTGGAGCTGTAGTCATTGTGATTGTGATTGCTGACTGAATCACTATTGAGCCTCTGCTGACTCAAGACGGTCTCTGTGTAAGTGTGAGAGGAAAATAACCAAGCTCGAGCATCAGTGCACCAGCCTGACAAATCAAAAGTAATTTTAGTTCATGGGAAGCCAGTGTATTGTGAACGGCAGGCTTAATGTTGCTTTAAGTGTCCTATGCAACTCAGGGCTTTTCTGTAGTGCACTGCAGTGGTTTTATTCAGGTGCTTTGTGTGGGACATCTTACTCACACATCTTACTGCTCCTCTTTTGTGTTCTTGTTTTTCAGCCTTAAAAACACCCCAAAAAGAGTGTGAATCTAAATCTACTTATTGACTTGTTGTTCCAGTGCTACACCAACAGCTTTGATGCATTTTCTCAGTGAAAATCAATGACGTAATGCTGTGTTACTGCACCTTGTTTGTGCTCTGAACTTGATCGCAAAGGTGTGTGCTTTTTATGAAGACCTTCTACTTGGCCTTCCTCCTTTGCCCAGCCCGAATACCAGAAACACAAATTCAAGCCTCAACATGCCTCTTCTTGGGCACACACAATGCAACACTTGTGTTTATGGAGCCGGCTTTAGAAACTGTAAAATACAGTGTTTGTGACCAAGAAGAAAAAGACAGCACATAACAATCAACAATATTCTACCCTGTATATCTACAGTATGTCTTTGTCTCTCTTCCCCACCCTCTCTATTTTTCTTTCATCGATTGAAATTACCCTTCCAGTCCATCTGCAGCCTCAAAGTCCCGTCAGCCCTTTCTGTGACAAATGATGATTCCACTGATGTTTGAAATACAATAACGCTATTTGTTCGTCATCTCTGTATGGCACAGACCCAGAGTGAATTTCGAATCATTACAATATCATCTTCCCCTGCCATAGTCACTCAGCAGAGACTGGGTAATTACCCTTGCTCCACTACTGAGCAGCTAATTAATTTGTTCTGTGCTGCAGCCCCACTGATGGCGTTGATCCCTGCACCGCAGACATGTGCTCATTCGGCTCGTCTAAGCAGAAATTATCATCAAAGGTCTGAGAGTGCGCTTGTTGAAACCTGATCCACCTAGACTGTTAAATATAGAACTGAAATAGTGATATAAGAGCGTATTAAGATGAAATTTACTGAAAAAGCACAAGTTGTTCGCCCAAATACTATATCCATTAGCTTTTGCAGGCTATCTGTACTGTATTCAGCTATATCTGTTGTTAAAGACTGGGATGCTCTTTTCTTTAAGTGCAGTCAGCTCATATTGCCTGTGTTGCTTCAACAAATTAATCCTGTGGATTAACTGAACATTTCACTAGGTATAAATAAACATACTCATAAAACTTTAATCTGCTTTTAGATGCCTTTCAGGTCTGTTCATCCACATCATGGTGGGCAGGAAAGAGAAAGCAAAACAGGACAATGATCAAAGACATTTTTAAAAAGTTTTTCTGAATTGTAAATTCCGCTGTCTGAACCAAATCCTCAAACAAAGGAACAGATATATCCATGAATGAACATAGATTAATTGTATAAACATATATATGGCAGTGTGACAGGGTTAAGTAATACAAAAGAACTAGAAGATATAACCAAATCAAAGGAAAGCAACAATTCAAAATGAACAGATGAATGTTGAGATGCTGTTTCAGTACCAGCTGCCACTTCACAATTGGATTATGCATATATTTGCATTTTAATTGAACCGTTTAGTGCTGTGGATATTTAGAGTGGTGGTAATAAACTGTATGATTCACTCTTGCACACTTAACATCACTACCTCTCTCCTCCACCTCTCTGCTCTCAGGTCAAAAATATTAGGTTAAACAACAGTATCATGTTTGCATCAGTTTGTCTAATCTCCAGGCCGTCGTCTGGGGACTGAATCTGACGTCTATTTTGTCACAGCTCGACTTAAAGCGTCTGTTCGACAGCTCCTCAACCGATGGGCTTCATTTCTGCGTTGATACACCAACAAGCCAGGGTGGAGTCTTGCTCCGTTGCACATGCATGACAAGATGGACTGAGTCATATTACCCATGATGCTTCATTTCTTTCCAGAGGTGGGGGGTAGGGTATCCCTGGAGTCTCTGCCGCTGGATGGGAAACACCTATGAGTCATCGCTGTCACCTGTGATGTCAGCGGGGCATCTTGAATAGAAGAAGAGATTCCCTGCCGTCAGGATATCAGTGTGTTGCACATCTCAGGGAACGTCAACGTGTCAATCAATATCAGTATACCTTATGCAAGGTTGTTTGTTTTTACAAGAGGCTGTATCCTTCCAGCCAGTGAGCCGCTTTTTACATTGATTTTTAGAAAGCAACACTCTCCCCAATTTCCAGGCCTCTTGACATGGCTTTTCACCCTTCTAGATCATCCTCTTTTTTTATTCATTCCTATAAATTGTCTTTAATATACTGTTAACTTTCACCACAGGATCACACTGAGACTCTGCAATCCATCACATCACACAGGAGGAACCATAAACAGTGAATAATGTCTGCCATCAATCCACTGGCCTCCTTGGAAGTGCGAGGACAGAGCGGCAGTTGTCCCGTCTATAATGCGCAAGGAAAAATAGCTGGGAAGAAATAAGATGAGGGAAGAGAAGAGAAGAGAAGAGAAGAGAAGAGAAGAGAAGAGAAGAGAAGAGAAGAGAAGAGAAGAGAAGAGAAGAGAAGAGAAATAGCTGATGGTTGGCTGTGTGGCTGCACTAAATGACAAACACCAATAGAGCATTATGATGTGCCGTGAGTGTTCCCTTAACAGCTGCTGATCCATCATCGAGACAAATCGATGTGTTAATGTGAGCATTGGGATGGCAGTGACTTTGAATATTACACACAATGTGAGCGTGATGGATAGCCCTCTCCCTAGGTGGTACAATCTCACCTTCTGACCACCCTGTGAGGTGGGCTGGTATGGATTTGCCACAAGATAAATTGACTGTACATCGACCACAAGAGCTTTGAAGGGAGGAGGAAAAGGCTTTTACTCTCACCACTGACTGTCTTTTTCCTTCCCTGGTGTGTGGAAATGTAGAGAACAAGGTGCCAACAAACAACAACATGCATCTGTTGAGCCCGTGTGTGCATGTAGCATGACTTAAAGATAGAAATACTGGTGCATGAGCTGCAGGAAAATGCTCCAATAAATGAATATGTCAAGACTGCAGTAAAAATTCTGACATGAATGAATGTGACAGTTTTTTTTTATTTATTTCCTGGAGTGAACAGAGAAGGTGTTGCATGGTAACAGTCTGGATACAAAGTCCAGAAGCCACAGATCTGTCAGCAACACTGATATGTAATTACAGCAGATAGGAAGTGTTTTCCTCCTACAGATAAAATCAGTGTGTTTAACCTGCCACAAAGCCACAAAGCTCAAACTCAGGCAGCTGCAGATTGATATATCAAACAGGCTTTTAACAATGAAACAGCAGCATTTTGCATACTGTATACAACAACATCCACTAAATCACAGGCTCTATCGTATTTCACTTTATTTCTAATTTTTATCTGGATAAAATGCCATGCCTCCTTCATCTCAATTTGAATAAAAACAACAACAAAAAAAATGTATCTGATGTATCCACGGCGAGGCGGTTTGATGCTCTCCAGTTGCCAATAGTAACCAAAGATGGCCAAGAGCAAAATCCACTCGGCAGTGAATGAAGCAGAGAAGTGTCGAGGGTGGAGGGGTGTTTTTAATATCACTGAGGATTACACAAGAGCGTTTGTCAATGAACTGATGACTGATGCATCAATGTAATGTCCATACTGATTCAAACAGCAGTGGTCACGACCATCAATTCTAGTCTCTTCTATTCTTTATTGTGTAATCTATTATGTAATTCCTAAAGCTTAGAGGAAGTTGTGATGTGGACATAAAAGTCATTCATTCAATAAGGGTTAGGGAATAAGAATATATTTTTATGTGAATAAAGGCAGGTTCACTGAGTGCATGAAGAGTCAGCTGTTCACTCTGCAGTCAGATCTTTTGCGATCAAAGTGTACAGGAGATATTATGTAACCACGCTGCTTTCATCTGCTATTGATGATTGACAGGCTCTATGCTGTGTTCTACTGTGTCTTCCTCTGATGCACCTGCTGCACCACGAGCATAGCTGGACACACTACAGGTTTCAGTTTGCATTACGTATTTGCAGTTCATCTCTCCCACCGGATGATGGCACGATCAGACCTGGGCGGCACACATGGAAAAAAAGGGGGCTGGATATATATATAAAAAAAAATCCTGCTGGAGTCTGCCAATTACAGCTCGAGTTGGAGCCTGCTCTTACTACAGAGCCACACTGAGGTCTCTGCGCATATCACACACTCACATTGCCACTACCGCCGCTGCTGCTGCTGGGAACCAGGAGGACGGAGCGAAGCCTTCCCCTTTTCTGCCCGGGAGAAACCACACGCACACAGGGAGGAAGGCGTTCAAGATCAGGCACGGCACCGATTGCAAAGACAGCACGGACTCTGGCTAATTCCCTCAGGTGGAATTAGACTCTTGCACAGCCCGACCGCAGGCAGCTTGGATCACAAACACTTGGGCTCTGCTCTCTTCTCCTTCTACCCGCTTGACAAGCCCCAAATCCCCGTGTAAGCCAGCGCGCGTAGCCGGTAGGAAGAGAGGGTCTGTTTAGTGTTCGTGGTGGGGTTTTTTTTTTGTTGATGGATGATCACTTTTAGCAAACACAAACAAGCGACGACAAACGAGTACATATCGAGGGATTACAGTTGTCTGTAGAGCTCTTGGTTGTGCTGCCTGCGCGTCGTCGCGTCTGAGTACAGAGCAAAGTGCCGATAAATCTGCTGTACCTGGATTTGGGACTCGGAGCGAGGAGCTTGTGAGTGAACTGCACCTGACGGGAAGAAGAAGAAGAAGAAGAAGCAGCAGGAGGGAGAAGGAAAATCTTGGGAGACCACTGAAAGGAGGGAGACTGTGAGGAAATCCTGCGAAAATGCCTCTTGCACAGATCGCGGAGCCATGGCCCACAATGGAACTAGTGCAGCTTGAGACAGAGGTAATGAGAGGTTAAATGTTGATGCATTGTCTGAGTGTTTGTTCTGTTCAACCTGATTCACACGTTCAAGTGGGTTTAAAATGTGTATGAGCCAGTTTAAGTGGCTGGTGTTCAATCTCCACTTTGTAGAAAAGTGTCAAAGTGACTAAAATGATTATAAACCAACTCCATTGGTTTACTTTAGACTTTTGACAGTACACATAGCTGGGGGAGTATAGACTCCATTAATAATGCATAATGTATGCCATGTGTTTTAAATGAAGTATACATTTTTAATCAGGGGAAACGCACAAGATGAATAGGCTTTTCATTTTCCAGAGAATATGTTAGTTTGCCACTCACAACCTCACTGACATTCATGTGCAGTACAAGCTGTGACTGGCCGCCTAATCCCACAGGAGAGAGATGTTTCATCATTTCCCATCATTGGTTTTCAAAGAGCACAAATTATTAAGACTCCACTTCCTCACCCCCACCTCATCCTACCCCTCTTCTTTTCCACCAAAGCTCTCAGGAAGGTCCACTTCAAAGCACAGAGCCACAGTGAACCGCACAGCCTGTGAAAACGCAACCAGGCTCATCATCGCTGTCTGTCACTGCTCTCACCTGTCAAGTGGTTCCCAGTGAGCAGCCAGTGTCTAAAGGGCTTTTCATGCATGGTACCACAAAGTAGGGCCATAGAGAGAGAGAGAGAGAGAGAGAGAGAGAGTGTATGTGTCCTCGGCTAATGTGGAAAAAACTAAGCTATCAGAGCAGCATATTTCAAATTTTATTGTCTTTAATCATCTGTTTATTGATATTGTTGCTTTACAGTTTAACTGCCCTCATGCCACCTGTTTCATCCTGTCTGTGCTAAACAGGTGTGTGTTTCCTCTGCAGAGCTTTACTTAAAGAAGGGCCAGAAGTGTGTGATTACTATACAACAAGTGCAGGGTGACATTGTTGAGACATTGGGGTCTGTTAAAGCAAAGATTGAACATTTTTTTACAATTATCTGTTCATAAAATCTTAGAACATGTTACATGAAGACCTACAGAGTGAAGAGTGAATAGTTGCTTTAATCTAGTCCAGGCCTCTATTATTTTGATGTTGCATCATTATTCATGATCCCTTCAATTAGCTCTCGAACAGACTGGTTGCTTAGTGAATACGCATCCATCACACACTACAGCTCTGATGAGCAGACAGAGGCCGCACAGAAGCAACCTGTGGCACGTGTAAGATAATAGCTGCATCAAATTGGCTCTTTTGAATTAGTTTGCCAATTAAGTGGGTGATGCAAGCATTTGATACCCATGTTTTGTGTGCCCGATCTCGCTGATGAATAGCTCTCTGCACAATATTACAAGGTGTCCTCAATCAGCTCCACGAGAGATGAGTCTGATTATGAATGAGGATCATTTCTCGGCCCATGATAACCATCCTGATCTGATGGGAATGGAATAAATTTGGGCGCTATGAAGAAAAAGCTGCTCTGGAATTAGTTTACAAAAAAATTTAAACTTGAAAAATGGCAAGTTAAGTTAATGCGTCGTGACTCATTAGGCCATGCAATTAATCAGAAGAGTGTCAGAAAGCAGCACTTCAAGTAATTTAGACACAGTGTCATCGTGACACAGCTGGTTCAGCAGACTCCCATCACCTGTGTTCTTGGCTGAGTAGCATATCACAGCAGAACAGATGGCAGGGCCAAGGCTGTAAAGAGTGTTAAGTTTAACAAAGAAAAAACAAACCTTCCTTTGCTGTGTGTAATGCTCCCGACTCTTTGATAAACTCATTCTTCCTAAATAATACAGAACCTGAGAGTAAATATCAGCCTATTTGTGGTAATGAGGAATTACTTTCGTCCCCGTGTCTAAGTGCAGACAACCCAAGAAATCCAGTATCTGTGATTAACTTGATCACGCTAGTCACTGCCAGTCAGAATGGGATTGGTGCCATTTATCTTTGTCACCAACCTACCAGCCAGCTGCACACTTTGATTCTTACCAGAGAGGGAGAAGGAGAGGGAGAGCTGGCTCGAGGCTCAGACTGATTGAGCATAAAGAGCAAGTGAGAGAGGAGGCCATGCCAGTGAACATGTTGGAGGAGTCAAAAGGGAAGCACACGAGCACTCGGAGTCTATCTAGTCATATGGACAGATGGGACACACAGACTTCATTTTGCCTCATTAAAAAAAAAAAAGGCGGATGGAAGAAGAAAAATCATATCATAAAAACACCATCCAAGAGTGTCAACACGAGTTTAAACAAATACAACACAGCACAGAGTGATGTTGAAGTGATGGCTCGTTTGCTATCAGTCATTGTACAAGAGCTAGTGTTTGGAAGCAGAGACAGTTTCATGAATGGGAATCAGACTCACCGCCTTTTGTCTCTGAAGCAGAGCAAACAAGTTATGAATGTGCAAAGAGAGCTATTCAAAATATTTACTTGATAAGTCCCCTTTTATTCATCACCAAACCATGTCTGTCTGTCATGAATTAACCGAATCTCTATGAATCATCTGAAGAAGACACTCCAGCCAATCGTACCCCATCCTGTCCCAGTTGAGTCACTACCACCTGCATTGGTCACTGCCAGTGTCAGGGTAAGGCAAGTCCTCCAAAAGATCTGAATCATGCTACTGTCAGCATTTAGTTAGCACAGACCAAGTAGATCCAAATGCCCTCAAGCTAAGTAAAACCTAGAATCAAGTGTAGCTTTTATACTTGGATTCATCTCATTGATTCACACTGACGATTGTGAAACTTGCTAGATCTCCACAGTGCCACAGGGGAGGGTTTAGTGACTGATAGCTTAGGCTCTAAAAATTCAGACGTTTCTGGGCGGGAGTGGCCGTTTTCTCTCCAGCCAGTGACCGAGGGCAGCCAGTGGTGGATGCCATAGTGGCTAGCATCTGCCGCTAGGACCCACATCTGTGATCACCACTATGGCCCTCCTACTCGTCGCTGCACAGCCCTCCAGGCTCCTGTTGCCGGCGATGACCAGCACTTCACTCGGACTGCATCTCCTCTTCTTTGCAGTCCTGACAGCTGCTCCTGCAGCTGCTGTCAGGGGCAGGGGACGTCCACAGTTGAGCCAGAGAGGAAGGGCGTAGTTTCAATGTTGTGTTTACAAACTGCAAAGAACAAACCTATGGACTCTACAAACTAGTAAAGCTAGGTGGTTCCTGTCTCTGAGGGGACAGTTTGATTCACAAAGGGCATTTTTGACGGCCTCTTTTGCAGAATGTCATTGCTCAACCTGTTACCTGCTAGTTTCTACCTACCATCTTACTCTTTCTCGCTTTGACGGTGTCTGTAAGATGACAAGTAAAATGGTCTCATAACAAAAGCTGGTGGAGGTTTAGTTCCTAGTTTGGATTAATATGTATTAGTCTGGATGTGATCAATTGAAATTGTTGTTTTTGTATTTCATTTTTACCAATATCTTTTATTTATTGATTGGTTGGTTTTCTAATTGGTTTTTGTACCAAACTAACGTGTTCCTTTCTATCTGGAGAACATGATTCGTAGGACAGGGCATGTCTGTAGCACCACAGCTCTTACGGTGCATGTTTTTGTTACACCTTTAACATTACTTATGAAAAAAACTTGCAGCTCCTGCATTGTTTTGCTGCAGGTCAAGCAATTCGGCTTACACTTGACCGTATAGTGATTTTGATGATATTTCATTAAATTGTCCAACACAACTACTGATGATTTGAGCCCTCAAAGAATTCCATACTGCTGCTTATTCTATTTTACATTTCAAAAGGCAGAGTAAAGTGGAAAGTGAGAGCCAGGATTTATAGAGCAGGACTGTACAAGTCTATGTTGAAGGAGAGGTGGAGAAAGTGGAGTGGAGTCTGTCTCTTTATGATGTAAAGGAACGTGCAGAGGAGAAAGTAGGGTTAATGAGTGGAATGTGTACCGTGTTTGTTAGCCAGGCGTGGTTAGCAGTGTGTACGTAAGTACTTGTGTAAGTGGGCATGCTTAGCTCACAGTCATGCTTTCTTTGTGTGTGTGTGTGTGTGTGTGTGTGTACGTGCGTGCGTGAGTGCGTGCATGCGTGCATGGAGACGGAGCTGCAGCTAATCTGGGTGTAACCCAAGGAACA
>OMNW01009905.1:7418-24624 GCA_900303245.1 Selene dorsalis | reverse complement strand
CCGGAACCGGGACCAGAACCGGGACCGGAACCGGGACTAGAACCCGAACCGGAACGGGAACCGGGACCGGAACCGGGATCGGGACCGGGACCGGGACCGGGAGAAGGACAGGAACCGGACACGGAACCGGAACCGGGACCAGAACCGGGACCGGGATCGGAACCGGGACCTGAACCGGGACCGGGATCGGGATCGGGAGAGGAACAGGTACCGGGATCGGATCTGTTCCAGGGCTTCCGACAACATCTCCTGTATTTGACTTTATATGGCTATGAACTGTGGGTAATTTCCTTAAGCAAAGTCAGCATCGATGCTGACTGAGAATAAGGGGACATAAACTTAAACTAAACGTTAACGAACCTAAGTCATATACAGTCTATGGTCTGTAAGAGACCAGACTGAAACTCTGCCATTAACCTGATGGACCAGGCCGGGGGCACAAGGGCCCAATCACGTTAATGGCAGAGTTTCAGTCTGGTCTCTTACAGACCATAGACTGTATATGACTTAGGTTCGTTCACGTCAAATGTGTACAGCACATCATCTCAACGTGTGTGATGTCCTCAGGACCACCAGAGTGAGAATCAACTTCACCAGTGTATCCAGTCAGCTATAGTAACTTCTGAACAGTCAGAGACCATTTGTCCTGACATTCATGAGAATTATCAGTGTCCAGCCTACTGTTGCTATGCTGGCATTGTCACATCCCCGGCCTGGCCCATCACGTTAAAGGTGCAATGTTAGCTTTTCAGTCTGGTCTCTTACAGACCATAGACTGTATATGACTTTGGCTCATTCATGTCAACTGTGTGAGGGTCCCATTGTCAGATCATCAAGTCAGTTTGTCCCCTCACTGTCATTCAGCATCCACGCTGATTTTTTTTAAAGGAAATTAGCCAGAGTTCAAAGCTATGTAAAGTCAAATACAGCAGATGTTGTCAGAATCTACGTTGACTTTGATGATTCAAATATTACTTTGCTCTTCAGTTGACTTTATATTTCCCTACATACTAGTAACTCAGAGTTCATGACATGGCCTCTATACCAGGGACTTATTAACTGAATCCATTTCATAGATAAATTAGCAAATAAGGGAAATCAACCATCTGTATCATATGTATAGTTTGAAATATGGTTAATTAACAACTCAAAGCCCCAGTACTCTGGACTAACATGTTAAATTATAGTTTCAAAATCAAGAATGAGACCAAAACTGTCCAGCTGCACACTCATCCAAAATGACGCCCATGAAAAAGTCCTCACTTCACTTGTCGTGTGTTTTAATGCTGATTGTTTCACTTTGTATGTTAAAGAATCTGAGGTGGGACATCATCATTGATTAATCTAGTGGGGGAAAGTACTTCTCTCTAAGTGTAGCAGAAAGGGTGGTCCTCACTTCATCTGCACACTTACCTGGAGCTCACTATGATGCCCATACAGAAATGTGTGTGTGTGCGTGTGTGTGTGTGCCCCAGTGTGTGTGTGTGTGTGTGTGTAAATCTGTGCATCAATATTTTGTACTTTGCAACTGTTTTATAGACACAGTCATACCCAGAGAAGAATAAATTAGCCGATTCACCAAATCATACATTATCTCGAGGAACTGTATGGGTTAAATTGAAAAATCTCTCTCTTTATTGAAGGAAACCGAACAGTTGCCACATGAGGAATCATAACTCAGGGAAGGTTCATGAGGTTCAAAGAGGACAGTTTTAAGTTTGATCTTAACTGTAGAGAGAAAGACCAGGAGAACAGGTTTGACAGCCAAAGGTTCTATCTCCTGTAATCTTAAAAGCCCAATGAACAGCCAGAGAAGCTAAGACAGGAGAGAAGTCACCACTTTTACTAGTTCCTGCCAGTACTCACACTGCAGGATTTTGAATCAGCTGGAGGCTTTTCATTGAGTCTGTTGCTGAACAGACACCTGGGGTTGTCCTTCTGTTCTTCTATTAAACAAAGAATAATAGGAGGTCCTGGCTTCACTGAGGCTTTTTTTTACTATCTTTCCAAGCCTTTTGAAATTCTCCCAGTTTCGTGGGACACGACTTCTTTTATAGCTTTCTTGAAATCTGCTTCAGATCACATGTTCCTGAGTTGTACCAAGTAACTAGCCTCCTCTGACTCACTGTCTCAGAGAGGCCATAATGTCTAGCACTCTTGTATTAACAAAATCATCAGCTTGTGTGGGAGGAAAGTTGAGATAGCTGTCCTCTACTGTATCTACACATGGCAGTAAGAGAAATATGAAGACTGACTCAAAATAAGATGAAAAATCAAGTAATTTGCATAAACAATATCAGTGGGAATTTACTGGCTTGTGTGTATGTCTAGATGGCGTTAGACGCTGTAAAAGATTTTTTTTTTTAAATAAGATCCATGCAGGAGCTTTTGTGCATTAGGCTTCTCATAGAAACAAATCAAGAAGAAGCACCATACCACCATCAACCCGCTCAATTGGCCTCTAAATTAATTGCTGTGGGACGGGGAAACCCTTTGCTCTTCAGGTGATTTGCTCTGCATCACATGAATGATAAATGAAGCTCTAGAAATTCTGTCACTTAACATTTAATAATTTGAAGGAACCACCCTGTGGGTCCTTTGTACAGATAGCTCCTAGTTTCTTGTACTTTCTTCCAGCCCTATAGAAACATCTTAATTTTGGGTTGATTTTGCCTACAGTGGTCTTATTGTTTCTTAAACGGGTCGCTTTCAATTAGGTGTATGCTCAGAAAATGTCGTGTTTTGCTTAATGAACTGTTCTCATTTAATTTATTGTTGTTTATGATAAAGCAATGAGTTCCCAAATCTGACTCATCCCTGTGATGCTGTTCCACATCACCCTCTGGCTGTTGTTGTAGAGCCTTCTCTCTCTGAAATGTTTTTTTGTCATCTCTATACCAAAACAATGTATAAACGTTGATTTCCTTGTGCAGCACGTTCTTTGCTGCTGCTTCTTGTTATGAGGTATACAAATGTACTCAGTTCTGTTGAAACATACACCTGCCATCCAACCAAATGTGTAAAACCTGCAGGCCCAGTGATCTCTGAAATTCGGTGTATGTAGATGTTCAGTTATTTGCGAACAAAACAGTTTTGCCTTGTTCAGTCTTACTGGTTATATTCATATAGAATTACCAAGGAGGACAAGGAATGATCTGCTCTACTTATGTGTCAAAAAAGTCATCTGACAATCACAATCAGTATTTTATGTGTAGAATGTGCAGCTGTCAGGAAAGGAAACTTTGTCAGGCTAATCAATATCTGAGTATCGAGGATTAAGAATTTGTTGCTGCATGTTGCTGCATCTTATGCTTCAATAAAGAGTTAGCTGCAATGATCAAAAAGCACAAAACATGGCAGTTATTTTGCATAAAAAATTATAGGAACCGGTACTCACATCTGAATATGTATGCAAAATTTATTGGGCAAAGGGTATGGTCGGACCCGTTTGGGCTCTCAGCTACCCTCAGCGTGTCATTATTTTGCATGTAGGTCCCATCCAAATAAATGCCCTGTGACTTCCTCAGATTAAAAATGGAAATGTCTGCTGCTTCCTACATTCATTAATCTCTTTATCCAACTTTTTGTAGCTCTCCACAAAATTTAATTATATGAATTCAGTTTGCTTTTTGCAGATAGACAGTTTCTATTTATTACAAGGCATTAGGTGGCCCCAAAAAAAACCCTTTCATTCTTCAGCTCATCACTGGAGTGGTAATTGTTTTAGATGTTAAAGAGCCGTTAATCAATAAGGATTAGTGGGGTGGAGTAAGGATTTTGAAGTAGTTCTTTTTGCCAAATTCCTGCACTAGAGTCTCCTGGTAAATAGGCTCCTGAGGTTCAAACAGAGGGACATAGGGGATTTGACCACTTTCACAGGACTTAGCAACCCATTTTCATCTTTAATTGATCTTTGGCAAAACTCTGTTGTGAGTGTGGGTTGACGTAACTTTTCCAGAAGGAAATTAGGGTAATCTAGATTTGGGTGTATTAGTACCTGCAGCATTCTCTTCTGTAAAACATGGGGAACACACCTTGTGCGTTTACAGGGTTCAGTGTCCTACAGGATTTGTCAGTTGGTGAATCATTTAAGCAGATCTCTTTTTAGCACATTACTTCATCAAAACTTGTTTGTCATGTTAAATGTTACATGTTTTTTAAATTAAATGTATAGTCATTGATATCATTGCTGACGTTTAAGATGCAAAAAAAGACATGCAAATATTTTTTGGCACTGGCACATGGGCAGATGTCCTCAGGAAGGTGTTGTATTTGTTAAACCGCTGTGCTTCTCCTTAACTTCACCACCTCCAGCTTCAGCAGAGGCCATATTTCTCGCAGCATCAACATTCCTTTCAACACAGTGTTCAGCCCTGATGGGGAGCTGGTGCAGTGTCCTGCAACAGGAGTCCTCCAGAACTACAGAGGACGTGTCATTGTAGTTATCAGCCACGCCATGAAGAGTGCTGCTATGGTGAGAAAGCAGATACATCTGTGTACAATACACCACATCATCTCACACACTACTAAATTTTCCAACATAAACACATACAAATAAGCATCACAACATTTCCATCGCCTGATGATTATGATTTAGGTTTAGACCTGTAACGTTATTCATTAGTGAATTATTTTTTTTATTTCACATAACATGTTGGAGCTGATTTTTGCTCCATATTATCGTAAGGTAAAAATTGTGTATATTTTATTTTTAGTCTTGGAAGGAAATTTAATCTCATAATGATGAGATGTTGTAAGACTTTTGTAATGTCTTAGATTGACAGATTTCGCCGTTGTATTTAAGTACATTTAAAATGATAATGAGAGCAGAAGTTAATACAGGTATATAATCAAGGTTCACACCCCACAAGAGCTGGTTCAAAGTTCAGTTCACACAGAATAAAATGAGTTTTGGTTCTTAGTTAAATTTTGAATTATGTGCACAGTCCTTAAAAATGGACTAGTTCACATTTCATTTCTTCCGTTTTTTATTAATGAGCTGCTCTGAGCTGTTCTTTTTCAGTAGACCTCCCTGCCATCCATCCTCAGCCCCCAATTATTGTCACATTACTACAAAATCACAGATGGAGAATACCTTAAAAAGCCGGGAAAAACAATACAAGTATATGTTCTAGCAGTTCAACAATATGTCTTAAAGCAGGACAACTCAGTGTGTCAAAACAGAAGAACTCTAATCAGATTGGTATACAAATATAATTCAGCTCTTTGTACATTTTTTATTATGCAGTGTGGAGCAGTTCAAAAACATGGAATAGATTGCAGGCTGCTACAGGCTCCACTACTGACTTCATTACAGGCACATAAGCTCTGATTTGATTTTACATGTTCTTCCTCTTCTTTGTGGTGGTTGGCAAGCAGCTCTTTGATGAATCGTGTTCATTAGCTAGGTTTAGGCCTTATCTGCACGGAAACGGAGCTTCACCCAAAACGATCTTTTTTTTGTTCGTTTGGAAAAAGTTTTCAGTAAACACGGCATCATTTCAAGAAATATCTATGCACACACAAATCCACTGAAAACGACTCAACACACTGTAGTACGTGTGCCAGGCCTGTGTGGAGCTTGTGTGGCGCTGTAACGCTGCCACACATATACACCAAAAACAGAGAAGCAGACGGAAAGCTTGATCATGCAACTGGCTCAATTCAGCCGCAGTGTCCGGGGGGGCCAACAGCAGTCGCCATGTATATCCATATAGTGGGAGTGATCGGAGGCACCAAGAAGCAACCTCTAAATAATGCATTACCTGCCGCAAAACTCGTTCATTTCACCAATATTTTGTCATGATTCGCTAGTGCTATTCCCCTGAGTCCGGAATTGCCTATTATTGTCATCCGGGGTCTGTAGATTGACTACGATGATATTTCTATACTCTGGATGGAAAGTACTTTTTCCACCTTTACCTAAGTGTCTTGTTTTCTAGTTTATTCTTTCCAAATGCCTTGTTATAATTTCAGGTATATAATAATAATAATAGTAATAAGTCCTCCAATATTTTTGAAGTTTTTTTTCATACTGATTATCTGCTTTAATATATCTCATACCCAAATGATTATTTAAACATACAATTAAATTGTGGGGCAGCAAACATCTTAATGGTATAAATTAGATGTTTATTAGTTTCCATTTATCCATTTTACTTCATTTTTGGGTTAGGGTTAATACCTAAGTATTTCATTCTAACTGGAATCCACTTAAACTGGTGTTTAAAACCCCCTGTGGCACATCTAAATCCCTAAATCCCCCCAGTTTACTGCTGCATTTTTAGACTTGTTTGTGGCAGTGCCTTGGGGATAGCAATGTCAGTCTGTTGGTTCAGACTGAAATATCTCAACAATTGGATTGCCATGAAATTTTCAATAGAGATTCTTAGTTTCCAGATCCCAGATCCCAGATAGCATTATCATTCTGAGCATGTTGCCCTCTCAAAGCGCCACAGTGCTTAAGTACTGTATCAGGCTGGTATGGATATGCTCTGGTAGTCTTGGTTTAGTGGTATGCTAAGTTTTTTTTACAAGAAACATGTATAACTAAGTGGTTTCTAGATTGGCTGCTGATTGCTGTAACTGTCAAAAAATATTGTAATTCATTATTTTATTTCCTTGATTTATTTTGTGATTTATGTCTTGTGAGGAGTTGTTTTGTTCAGCAGGTGATGTGGGTAAAATGAGTGGATGGGTAAACAGAGACATAAAAATATCTTATAGTAGAGTTTAATTGCTGTGTCACTGAATTTCTGAATATCAGAATAACAGTGTGGTAACTCAACTAGTTATTCTTAAAGATAACAAAACAGTAATATTTTTAAACTCAAAATCAAATGAAGTTTGGTCTTTTTTCTTCAGTCCCAAGATTTTTCATGGTATGTGACATCTTGTTAGTGTCAGAGGGCAGTGAGAGGGCAATGAAAGTAGACCTCAGGGTCAAAGCGTCTCCTTGTAAATCCCTCTGATCATCCACTGGATCATACTGACATCATAATATACAAACTCCACAAGTGCAGGTGTTTAAAGAATTATCCTAATCCCAGACCAAAAGCATGTAAAATTGCTCACTAGCATCATTAGCAGAACTCTTACAGTGTTTCATAGTCCATCAGCAAAGGCCATGGAATTTTGTCCTGAATAATATCCGGTGTGTACCAAAAAAACAAACCAAAAGTTTTTTCTTATTCTGAAATATTTCAGCATCTACTTAGTGGACCAGCACAAACTTTTGATCACACATTCATTTTTCCAGATGATATATCAGTCCCCACTCTGGTGATCCTCTTACTCTTCCCCTAGTTTCATCATAAAGTGGATACTGTAGTTTTTCAGAAATGTTCTGACAACTTCATCTAATTTTGGCACATTATATAATGATAAAGGCGTTATGTTTAAATATTTAATTAATATAATAAGATATTTAACCATTCCATTTTCCACCGTTTAAGAGCTAACCTGCTAACTGGATCGAGTGACGGCAGTCCTCATTCTGCTCCGCAGCCTTTTAGCGGGCTGGGTGTAAATGGCACATATACAACTTCTCCAATGGAGCAGAAAAAACCCCACCAGTGACCATGTGACCTCATGAGTTCAACTGAATCTATGAAGATACTCACAATACAGATGGTGGATAGCAGTTTGTTCGATCGTTGATCTTTTTGGGCAGATCACACAGGCACAGTCAAGGTCATCAAACTCAAGTCATTTTTTTAAAGACATTAGGACATTAGCCAAGGCTGAAACTGTATTTTCCATAAATCATTGACATTTTTATAACACAAAAATAACTTTGCTCGCTTCAGCGTAACAGAGCAGAGAACTGTATTGATCATTATAAATTCTCCTTTTGTGCTCTCTTCGGAATAAATTAGCCAAACATAAATTTAAAAACTCAGCAGGGTTGTTGCTTCAGGCAAAATCCTAATTTAGAAAAGATGTCCTCCTTCCATATGTTGGAAAGTAAGAGAAAAATAAAAAGTTCTCTTTAATTGAGGAGATGGTCCTGAATTTTTTAGGAAGCAGCAGCAGGATCTTTCTGTCTGACTTGGTTCCTGTGACAGAGTAATGTAAGAATTCATCTGCAGAGAGTGAAGTATTCATTTAGCTGTTTATTTTTATGGCTCATGTGTAATAAACAGCACATAATCATAATCCTCTTTAATTTGTGGTTGCGATTTATTGCACAATTTAGGCTTAAAGCAGTTGCTTCTAACTAGAGCAATTTGTCATTAAGTGTAATGACTATTAATCAGACTTATCAGTTGAAACGGTATGGAGAGAGTTTAAAGATGTAAAACCACATACCTACTCAATCACACAAACGCACCTGACCGACCGCGCACTTGAAACATCCGCATTTGAGTTTTATGGCAAAGCCCAGTAATTCATCAGCCCTTTCAGTCACACAGGTCACGAAATTAAAGGTCGATAAAAGGACTCAGTTGTGCTTAAATGTCATTCACATTTCTGTGCACCGCGCCAGTGGCATTATCATTACCTCTGGGGCAAAACAATGAGTCCACTCAATGTGTGGTCAGGCTTTACTGTAAACCTTTAACATTTAAACCTTATTGGTATTCAGAAGTAAGACAGATTGTTCAGGGCGTGGATATTTCAGCTAACTGAGCTGAAATTATAAAACTTCACCTCCCGAGTGACACATAGATGAAATGAAATGAGAGACTGGATCTGTTCTTTTTTGCATGTAAATTGTTGCACTTCGTTTTTACATGTTTTCCTTTTTTTTTTTTTTTTTTTTTTTGTATTTTCATTACTCCACCAATTTTTCTTTACCTTGTCGGACAGATTACTGAAAGTCCAAACTCTTGGTTACACATTTCATGACACAACTGAATTTCAGTCATCCGTCAGTTTCAGGTTTTGCAATAATTACCTGTGATGACAGGGAAGCAACGGTTTTACAGTATTTCCTAACATTGCTATGGCAGAAAAACAGACTTGGTGTCACCATCAGCCATTGGGTCCAAATGTCTTAGATGGTTAGAACTTGTTGTAACATGTTGTAAGACTTGACATTTCCCTGTTGGCCTCTTCTTCAGAGATGTTTTGCCCTTACCCTAGTCTTCTCTTTAATAACTTTCTTGTTTGAACACACTGACACACCTATTGCAGTGAGCCAGTATGCAATGCATTACAACTATCACAGGTGTTTCTTAATATCCAAAGAGTTGTTGCGTAAAACTTGTATTTCCAAATCTCAAGAAACTGCATGATGAGTATGAGGAAATGATGGACCTATATCGGTATGGTTCAGTGGTGGGAGGAAAAATAAATATATTTTTTTCCTCTTTATTTCTTCCCAGTTTGCAGCACATCTGGTCAAGGTAAATTTTCCACGGGTTTGTGTCTTGGATGGTGGAATCAACAAACTCAAGCCCACTGGACTCCTCACCGTCCCCTCTCCTCAGATCTGAGCCTGTTCCTCAGCCTTACATTAACACAAAGGACGAATGGAAGTACTGTATTTTTGCATTTCAAGCTGATACTGAGGTGAAACCAAAAAAAAACAAAAACATCATTACATATGGTCTTTTTTTTAACACATTCAAATTAAATTGTGATTCAATATGAAACTGCATTTCCATGAATACTTACATGGTATTACAAGTGTTTTACTATTTCTTTTTCAAAACAATAATGAATGAACCTGTTTATTTCCTAATTTCTTGCACTGATACTTTGAGCTGCCTGTTGTTTTGCATCAATCTCTGTTCTGAGCCACGTGATCATGGGAATTGTATTAAATATTCTTGTGAGTAACAATAAATACAGTGAATTTAGCATTTGTTGAGTTTAGTGCATTTGCTTTGCTTACAAGTCACTGAATAATCTCAGTGTTTTCTGCACTCATATTTTTTTTTTTTAAGTTACAGCTCTTTGCAGTATAACTATCAGATAAATCTCGATGTGAAGGAAGGAGAAGGAGAAATGCTTCATTGGGTTTAAGTAATATGTTATACACACTATTGCACAACCCTGTGGTTTTTCAGGTAACTGTTGTTACATGTCTGATGTTCTATCACCACAGTGAGTATGTTTTCTTTTTGGATCCTCCCACAAAAGTCAGTGTATAAAAAGAGAAACCTGTGATGATTTCCATCAAAGGTAACCTGGTGATTTCATTAACAGAGGTAAGACAGATACTTTCTTTAAATCAGCAACAATTGCACTGTAAAAGATAGTGCATTGTATTTTAAAGGTTCATTCAGTTACAGATAAATTAATCAGTTGTTATTGTTTTCCAACCAGGATTTTTTTTTTAAGACTTCCAGAGTGAAAATGGTGGATTACGAAGTGACAGTATCCACAACCAATCTTGCCACTTCCACTACGTTCAGCAATGTCTTCATGAAGCTGGTGGGCAGAGATGGGGAGAGCGATCGTCAGTGGCTCGTGAGCATCAAAGGAGCCGCCTCTTTCTTCAGAGGAGCAGTAAGTTGAGAATATCCCTTTCTGTTTAAATGTGCAGCACGCTGTTCTCTGCCTATAGGCACATTTAATACCAATTTGAAGAGGCTGATGTAAACCCTGGCCAACTCAGACTTGTGTGTGCACATACAGGATTTTTGCAGCTCTGCAACTTCCAGCTAAAAAGACGACCAAAGTTAACCAAAAGCCCCTGTAATCAGCCCCACAATATCGGTATTATGTATTCAGTGCATGTTTTGTTTTGTCCATCCCTTTACATTCGGGTTCCTTATTATTTGGATGTTACAGCTCAGTTCTTGGTTAGCAAATCCATGTCATGTCCATCTCATGTACACACTTATACAAACTGTTTTTGTCATTACCTACAGGTAACTACCTTCACTGTGTCCTGCCCCACCTCTCTTGGAAAGCTGGTTCTGATAGAGCTAGACAAACAGCATCTTCCATTTTTCCCAGAAGACTCATGGTTCCCTGCCAAGGTGGAAGTGAAATCTCCCGAGGGACACATTTACACCTTTCCCATCTACCGCTGGATCACTGACAACGAGGTGCACCGCTTCAGAGAAGCAACAGGTTTGTGGATCATGGTTTGTCTTAACTACAGAAGACATACAACAATGGCAGGAGACAAATAGCAAATTGATTCCAAAATATTGTCCATATCAACAGTTTTAAACGTTGCTGTTCTTGTTGTTCATCTCTTTTCAAGCGCTGAAAATCTTTGAAGACGACCATCATCTTGGACAGTACAATCGGGAGCAGGAACTGAAACAACGAGCAGAGGACTATCGGTGAGAGATTGGAGTTTGTACATAGTTTAACATTTTGCACTCCAAAGCTAACATAGATCCAAACCCCATCCACCTTTGTTTGTATCCATCACATGATGTTATATTAACCACCTTATGACACTGTGACACCTGTCAAGGTTTATTAAAATGCATTGCACTGAAATGACATATGTGGCAGTTGTTATTCTCAATGTATGAATATTTGTCAAGATTCCAGCATATCTGCAGATGCACTGTTCAAATCCCCTCCCAACTCTGTCCGTACTATAATTTAAAATTGCTGTCCCTGTACTATTTTTCCCAGCTGGCATGTGTATGCAAAGGGAATTCCTCACTGCATGAAGGCGGACGGGCCTTTTTCACTGCCTTGTGAGGTCCGCTTCTCCTTCACCAAGACTACGGAGTTTCTCTACACTGCAGCAGCGGCGTAAGATTCTCAAATTCTGTCGGCTATCTAAATCTGTCAACCTGCCTGCGCATCAAATTTAGTTAAGGAATCATGATGAAGTGTCTGTTTTTGTTTTCCAGACTGACAGAGCTGAACCTGAAGGGACTGGATGATATCAACGAGAGTTGGACTGATCTTGACGCCATTAACCGGGTGTTCTGCTGCAAACGGACGGCCATATCAGGTGCTGTGCAATTGCAATAGAATAATGAAATACTTCACACTGTATGCATAATACTTTACGTTCATCTGTATTCCATTATGCTACCTAAGAAATATTTAAAAAAAATTTATTCCTGTGATAAGATGAATGCTGAATAATCCGTTAGATCCTTTACTTGCCTCCTTAAATGGAGAAAAATGCAAAGGAGAAGGAAACTTCTCAGCTTTGCTCATGAGAAAACTATTGACTAAACTGAATAAACTTGAATAAACTGCAAACAATCAAGACTCAGAACTGTCTTTGAAAAAAGTAGAACATTGACTCATTGACTTATGCCAGACTGCAGTCTGTGAAACACATTGTTTCCCATTTCCTTGTCATCCCAGTTAAGATAATGTCAGAGACAGTGTAATATGATGAAAATGACTTTCAGCTTTGCTCTTTGTCCAGAATATGTCCAGGAACACTGGAGGGAGGATGCTCTCTTCGCCTATCAGTTTCTAAATGGTACCAATCCCATGCTGATCCAGCGTTGCACAGTCCTACCCAGAAATTTCCCTGTCACCAATGACATGGTCTTTCTCAGTGGTCAGTGTAGTTTGGCAGAAGAAATGAAGGTAAGTGTTTCATACAGACTGAAAAACTTAGTTACGGAACAATATTTACCTCATAATTGCATTATTGTGTTCACTAAACAAATTTAATATCCAAGCCATATCTGTGGAACTCAAATGATTTCTTGTCCTTGCTACAATCAAACAGAAAGGCAACATATACCTGTGTGACTACAAGCGTTTGGATGGACTTGAACCAAACATCATCAATGGGAAGAAGCATTACCTCATGGCTCCCCTCGTTCTGCTCCACAAAACGCCTGATGACAAGTTGATGCCAATTGCTATTCAGGTGAGATTAGCTCTAAAATATGGTTGATACTAAAGGTGGAAGTTAGAGTACTGATTAAGGTGACTATCACTGAAAGGTAAGATGTTGGCTCAGCTGCAACAAGAAGCATCTACTTTGATAACTGTGTCCTAAAGCAAGACACTAGGTTCTTTGCAAATAGCAGCCACCATGGCTAGTATTCTTAGCGTCCTCTCTGCTGGTATTGGATCAACTGCGGTGAATTAACTGTGACCCTCTGTCTGCAACCTGCAGCTGAAGCAGAAACCAGCACCTGACAATCCAATCTTTGTCCCTGCTGATTCTGAGTACGACTGGTTGATGGCCAAGATTTTTGTGAGAAGTGCAGATTTCAGTGAGCATCAACTCAACGTCCACCTGCTGCGCACTCACCTGCTGGCTGAAGTTTTTGCAGTGTCACTGCTGCGCAACCTGCCCATGGTGCATCCGCTCTACAAGGTAACTGAATGGGAGATTGCAAAACTGACCATAATTTGGTAGTTTTTTTTTTTCTACCTACTGAATTTGATGAGCTATCGTGTTTAAGTGTTCATATATCTGCAGAAGCATCAAGATTTCTGACTTGGTGGACGAGTACTATTGTGAATAACAGAGTTCCCTCCTTCCCTCAGCTGTTCATTCCTCACACTCGCTACACTCTGCAGATCAACTTATTGGCTCGACGTCGTCTAATATCTGAGGAGGGAGTTTTTACACAGGTAAGAACGACACACTCACTAGACCATTACCTACACATCAGGGTGTTTCTTTTTCTTCTGTATCACAAATACTGTATGTTGTTCACGACATTGCTTTCATATTTGACTGTTCTCTAGTTTTCATCCTCTGGCGGAGAGGCGATGCTGAAAATCCTGGAGCGATCACTGTCATCAGTGACCTACAGCTCCCTCTGTATGCCAGAAGACATTGCTGAACGTGGGCTGGAGGATGTGCCAAACTACTACTACAGGGACGATGGACTGCGGCTTTGGGATATCATCTTCAGGTACATTTGACAGTTTCCATTCTGCATTTTCTTTATACAACATGGAGACTTACACCTTGGTTGGGTTAGTTTGTATGAATTTAGAGGCCTAAACGTTCAATGAAGTGAAAAAAACACAATAGGTGGCATCAGAGACCGCAGCTTTTCATTTCAACTTACAAAACCCTTGCTATACACAACTAGTGTGGTTGTTTGTTAGAATCTATGTGAACAACTGAATCACATGCCTTCCTCAGCTGAAGCGAGGGTAATGAGGAACGGGACAGATTAGCTGGCCTGCACAAAGGCAACACATCTGTGTTGGTGAGATTGCTCCAGCAGAGAGCACCAATCCTCACGGGAAACCTACCTGAAAATACAAATTCAGGATTAGAGGGTACGTTTTCTTCCACTGAGTTCACCCCCAAATTGTGCTCCATGCCCTAGTAAATGACATCTGGCTGGGCCATCCAGCTCCACAAGGAGAGCCTATGCCATTTCATTACAAACGTCTCATCCACTCCCATTCACCAGTGACTGAAGTATGAAGCTACTCTGACGACCTTTACATTTAAATGTAGATGGATTAGTCAGTATATTGAGAATACAATACATATTGTTAATGTAAAGACAATTCACTGTTTAAATGAATGACCATGCTCTTCAAGGTTCCTTGATACAGGCAAAGGAGAGGTCCCATTGCTCCTTCTATTAGGCAGCTTGTGGTCTCTGTGTTTCTCTTAAAAAACTGTGTTCATCAACACTGAAACACTGACTTCTAAACATAGGTATCACCTACTAAACTGCAACATTTGAGACCCACTCCTCCTATCCCTTCTCTTCTTTTTATCAATAGTTCCTTTTCATCAGTTCATTCAGTTAGACCAGTTAATGCAATCTCTGAATGTTTTGTGTTGAAAGACATGTTCTGTCATTGTTGCAAGAGGCGCCACTGGAAATGTTAGGGGCACACAATTGCCTACTCCTAACAAAAACTGATGCACTTCAACCGTCCTTCAATGAATTCTACCTTTATGAAGATTAAAAAATTTTAGAGGCACGGTGATTCCACAGCTTCTGACGCTGATCATTTTGGAGCCTAGATTATGATGCTATTGAATTTGAATTTTATTGTTAAACAGAGAGCTGTTTATAATATTTCCAGTGGTCTACTCTCCCTGGTGTACTTTGACTAAACTTGGGGCACCTCCATGGGTAGAGGGTTAAGAAACATACCCACTTTGTATCTAAACAAGGACATCTTGCATCTCATTCTCTATCTTGACATCTCTCAGCTTCTGCTATTTAATAAAGGAGTCCATGCCGAAACAATTCTTAAATTGTAAATGTAGTGGAAAAAATATTTTGCTAACACATTTTATTGGTATTATTTAACCCTGGATTCCTGTTCTCCACTCTTTACATAGAAAAACTGCAGCATGTAATTCCCTGTGAAACCACAACTTGTCATTTTCACATCTCTACTTAAACAAAGGAGATGCAATATGACTGTAATTATAATTTAATATTAATAATTTATAAGTAATTATAAATTATTATTAATTAAATGTACCCCTCTGATTTAAATGTGTCTCGAGGTATATATTTGAACTCTAAAGCAAGCATCCATTTATCCGTGCATCCAGTCTTCATGTTAAGCCAAGCTACTCTGCCAAAACTCCACCGATAATGCACAGATGTGCTAGTGCTATTGATTTTCTCATCTAACACTTCCTTTAAAGTTATGTTGTCCACTCTCTCAACCATTGCACCAACTTCCCAAAAAACACCATTCCCTAATGTCTTCAACTAAAGGAATGGACATTGCATCATCTTACAAGAGTTTCTTACTACTACATTGTGTATAAAAAATGTGTAAATCGAGTAGAAATGTGTTTTACAGTACTTATCCACATTTCTCAAAGGTTTGTGAAGGGAATACTCAGCTACTACTACAAGAATGATGCTGAGGTCCAGAAAGACTCTGAGCTGCAGAAGTGGATTATGGACATTTTTGAACATGGATTCCTTTCTCAAGCACAGACAGGTGGGGTTACAGTATAAGAAAAAAATGGTGCCATACATGTAGGCTACTTATACTGTGTTTACATAATTTGAAATCAATCATGACTCAGACTTTACTGCAGTATACTTTCAATGACTACTTCTTTTACTGTGCTGTCTAATTCTTAGGAATTCCTCAGAGATTTAACACGGTGGCTGAGCTCATCAAGTTTGTAACCATGGCAATCTTCACTGGCTCAGTCCAGCATGCAGCTGTGAATACTGGACAGGTGACTCCTTTTTAATTTACTGGATTGTTTAATTTATATACAATTCAATTCAAGTAGTCTGGTTGTACTTTGTGGGATGGGTTGATGAGTCGTTGCAGTTTTTCTCTTTGCTGGACAGAGATAGATGAATTCTGGCCAAATAGGTGACATTTGAGCTTGAGGGGTAATCTTTAGGACACAAGGCTAAAACTCTACAAGTCTGTAATTGCTGGTGCCCCCAGGAAAATACAGCAAGTGTTGAAATGCACAAAAACAGTGCATTCTGATATTTATGCTAACATTTCATAATTAGCACAAAAGACAAAATACAGCTGAGGCTGATATGGTATTTGTCATAAATCAAAGTGTTAATTCTGATCCAGTGATGATGCTAGTGGAAAAACATGGATGTCTAAATTAAATGTTATGTCAATCCAGCACTGAAAGGTTTCTGTCAGAACAAATATTACCTTATAGTGGTGATACAGGAAAAGTCAGGGGATTGTAAAAGTCAATAGGATTCATCCTCCGTGGACCATGAATGTCTCTGTCATAAAATCTGATGCCTATCCATCCAGTGTTGAAATATTTCAGTCTGGACCAAAATAGTGGTTTTGCTTTTTTTTTTTTTACATTAACATAATGGTCTTCATTAGAAATTTATATTGTGAAAAAGTTTTAACCAATTATACATTACATGTCTGTTTATTGTAGTATGACTATGGTGGCTGGATGCCCAACACTCCCATCGCCCTACAGCGACTTCCACCAACGACAAAGGGGACAACAAGCGAGGCCACAATGCTGCAGACTTTCCCTGACGTCAACGTAACAGTTCAGGGCATGGCCACCATGTGGCTACTGAGCAGGCAGTCTTCAGACTTTGTAAGTATTCAAGACTATTATGAAAAGTTACATTAAACATAACATTACATTAAATGTTGGTGAACAAAAAATAAAATGTACCACTGTTCTACAGGTTCAGCTTGGCCAGTACAATGAAGACCATTTCACTGAGGAGGTTCCCCGCAAGCTGATCAAGCTCTTCCAGGGAGAACTTGAAGTGCTGAGCACAGCCATCAAAGTCCGAAACAGGGGTCTGGAAATCCCATACACATACTTGGATCCAGAGGAGGTGGAAAACAGTGTTGCCATTTGAGGCTCAGAAGGTGTGACCCCCCCCCCCCC
>OMNW01009904.1:71813-88360 GCA_900303245.1 Selene dorsalis | reverse complement strand
TACATTGTGCCATCATGTCATAATGTCACATATTTGTATGACTCACACACACACACACACACACACACACACACACACACACACACACACAGAATTGTTTGTTGTGCATATTTGGATAGTCATAAAGTTGAGATGGATAACACAGGTGTAATTTTATCAGATTTTGTGATCAGTGGTGGTAGAAGGACCTGGCTAGTGTAAATAGCCAATTTTATAGTAGTTTTAGCGATTGTTGTCATTGATTGATATTTCAAATGCAAAAATGGGCAGTGCAAACCTTAGAGCTGTTTGAATCTGACCCATGGAAATTAAGTTATGGTTGATTTTTTTCCTGTGCTGTTATATTTGATGCAAATCAAGGTAGAACATCAAAAACAGCCCACACACTCTCAAAGTCAACCCTGCACCCTGCTGCGCAAGTGCCCTTCACAGCAATCCTCCTGTACTTCGCTGGAACTGCCTGCAGCATATCCAGTGCAGTACAAATTAAATTTCAGGAACAATCCCAGTCATCTGAGCGTGGGATGCTCCACTATTATGGCCTTGTGTGAGAGCATTACGTTGGTTACAAATAACCAAATTGCAATTCTCAGTTTTTTTTTTTTTTTAGTACAACACAGTCATTAGCTATGAACTCTCTCTTGCTTTGCGTAGTTTAGTGGTGGTGTATTTTGTCAAGGTAACCTAGTGCCAGGTAACTACACAAAATGAAACAAATGAAACATAAAGGTTGGATTGTTTATACAGCCACAATATTCAACAATACTGACTCCACTTGATGTCATTTGAAACAAATGAATGGAAATTATCCAGTAAAGTACTGTGGGGAGGAGTTCACTAGCATTATAGAAAAGATAATGACTCCAAATTAGTCTACTTGTTAAAACATGTTTACTCAAAAACTAATATATCAAACGTCTAACTTTAGGTACATTTTGCAATAAATGGAACATAAAACAAGCTAGAATTGTCTTTATTAAACTAAACTGAAGAAACAAAACAAAAAAAACACAGTTTTTGTTATATGGGATTTTAACAACCTCATCAATCTCCCACCCGACTCCCTGTGAGGAAGTAGCCAGAGAGAAATGCAGTCTGCAGAAAAGACTGTTATAATAAGCTCTGTACAATAAACACTTTATATACTTGAGATTTGCCTGGTCCCACAGAGAAATTCCTTCCATTAATCAGATGCAAACCCTGGTTATCTTTGCACACATTTCCAGACTGAGTGATGCACATACACACACAAACACACACACAGATTTACACATGGAAATCATGGGTGTGGCACAAAGCCACCAGTGTTTAATGGCTAATAAGTACAAAGAGTTTATTCCTGACCTTTCACACCCTCTTCCCTACTGTCGCCATAAATAGGATTCATGGGTGTCATTTTTTTTTCTGTACTTAGTTCATGCCTGCTGAAATGATTGCACCCTGTGCATCCCTCAGCTGTATTAGTCGAATGTAATAGTGTATGAATCACACTCTCTTGTAAGTGTCTGGATTAAGCACATATGGGATTTACACAGTCTTCCTCCATTATCCCTCTGCCCACTGGGCTGCCTTGACCGTTTGTGTGTTCACACACAGTACTCAAGCTTGTACTTGTGTGTCTGTTTGCGTGTTGTGTTTTTTTCTTTTTTCCCACACAGTAAGTGAATGCATGCATGCATTCCAATTGTCAACCATTCACATTTCCACTTACCTACCTTTTTCGGAAATAGTAGCAGTGAAAACCTGCTTTGAACATCAAATTCAACAGCTGAGATTCTCTGCAGGTTATTCCATATCACACCAGGGGTCGGGTTTGGGGGTCTATTTCATGGCATTTTCAGTGCAGAGCTCTGAGATTGGAAATGAAAAAGCAGCCAAGGACTCTTTTATTATCAGAAAAGCAAAGGGATACTACTAAGGCCCTGGGATTGCATTGCTGTTTTGGGTTTGGATGAGTGCATGCTTGTGTGTTTGTGTTTGTGTGTCTTTTTTGGGAGTTGCCGTGCTGAATGTGGCAAATTCAGATGCACATGCTGATGGGAACGCTGAGTTGGTGAGTGTTTCCAAAGTGCCACTGGCAGTGCGAGAAAGGAAAGATGTCTCAGCTGCAAACGCCTTTGAGCACAGTAGGTTTCAGATTAATTTTCCTTGCTGCCTGTTGGGAAGAAAAAGATGAGGATTAGGGCAAAGCGAACAGTTGCTCAAAAATACAACCCCAACCTGCCAACTTTTTGCACACTTTTCTTCTTTCTTTCTTAAAATTAACTGGAAAAGTATCTGTTTCTGTGCTTCATGCCAACAAACAAGAAATTATTTTTACATCTACATTCTTTAAGGGTACTGACTGACTCCTACAGTATTTATAAATACAATTAGTTTTAAACTGACTAAAATTGAAGGGCTTTTCTGTTTGAGTTTTATTTGGAAGCACTGGATGAGAAAAAAGGCAATAATCACGATATAACTCTTTAATTTTTGGATAATTTCTCATGGAATAAGAGGCAAGAAAATATAAAATCATCATACATATTCCATTAATATTAAAGACTATGTATGCAGGCTGATCATTTAGGCCTAGAAATTGTTGAAATAATGTTTGCTGTCTAATTCAAGAGAATCTCATCTGAGGTCACGTGTCCTATCGCAAAGAGTGTCATTTACATCCTCTATTAAAGTTGGCCACCCAGCATTAGCATAAACATATTGCTTACAAAGACAAATGCAGCCAGTGACTCTATTACGGTCCTTTGAGTGGTGCCGGTTTCACGGCTGTTGTTGTTTAATGTCAAGGCTGAGTCTCGCCTCGAAGGTGTTTAGTTGGATGAAAGAGACTCCTCTTGTCTCCCGTCCTCTCAAAGGTGCTGCGATGGCTGTGAAGAGTTGTTTGAATTTCAAATAAGTCATTGTCCTGAAAATAGCCAATTTTGTCCTTTCCATCACTTACTACTGAGGGACTTAAACTGTGCTTCGACAGCGAGAGAGAGATGAGCACTGAGCAAGAGGGATTCTCTCCTTTATAAGATTCAAAAGAGGCTAATATCTCTTTACAAATTGCTCTTTTGGTTTTGTGTAATTCAAGACTTGATAATAGCTTTATTTCCTGGATGAAGAAATTTTGCAGTGAGGTATAATTACAATTTATCCGTTATTCCCATACTAGAAAGAATCTATGTATAATTACTTTCCAGGCTAAATTTTCCAGGCCTATTTAGTGGACTCATCATGTGTGAGCACTGGCTAAGGTGTGACATTTAAATCATTTATTCAACACGGTTGCTGTAATTTGCTAAAGCTTTTTCATCCATTTCCTTTTTTCAACGCCCACATCTGTATTTTCATTTTCAACCTACAGCGCTCCCTTGATCTCTTCCTCTTCTCTTTAATTATCTGCCTTCCAGAGTATGGCAGGATCATGGTTTACCCGTTCTTAGAGGCATCATAAAGTCTTTGCCTCCAGCACACATTCAGTGCACCTGGATATTTTACAGCTTTGCTCAAAATCTATTTCTCAGGTTGGGTATCAGTTCCTGGGACTTTGACAGTAGGGTGCAGGCCATTTTGTCTTTGCTCACTTTCAGCCATCAGGAAATGTTTTGAAAACTGGTGACACGTGTTCATGCGTACATGATCTGTGTTGTTGTTTGGCTTTCATTCTTCATATTATTTCATTTACTGTCACCATGGGAATCAAAATGTTCATTTAACGACTGGGAAGAAAAAATACAGGCAGCGATATTGTTGAATTAATTAAAGAAGCTATTTGCTATTGCTACATAGCCAACGTTTGCATGAACAGGTGCTTACTTTCCAGTCCAGAGGAAACTTGACTTCAGCATTAAACTTAATTCCTTCACCAACCAAAAGTTGTCCCCAGAAGTGAAACGCAGCGCTCTTGTTTTGCAAAGCTAGCATGCTAAAAAATGAGTGTCAGTCTGGCCACCCCGTGTTGTCACTGTCTGACCAACTATAGTCACTGTAGCATCTTCTTCTCTCAGGAAGAATCACTGGTTAATATATGTATTATATTCTTTTTGAATCATAAATGCAACAATAGCTAAGGCTCTCAGCAAGTTTGACCTAATGTCAGTACCAAAACTTTCAATTAGCTCTTTTGATGTTTTCTTAGCCATTATTTATCTCAGCACAATTATTTCAGTATGTCTGACATCATTTGATGAAATTACTTGGTTGATATTTCAAAGTGTTGCCTGGTTAATGCACAACACCTGTGATCTTTAGTCAGATTGGTCTTGGCTCAAATAATTGCAGGTTCATGGAAAAAGACACACTGACCCTTAAAAGGTCACAGCGACTCATTTCCCCCGTAGTTTGAATCCAGTGAGTCACCAAATGTAAGAGTGTCTTTACATGCAGATTTTTTTTTTTTGATGTACCAGCGATTACATGTTGATGCTGTTTGCAAAATTACGAAAGTTGCTGCTGCACCTGTGGTGGACATCACCGCCTACACTGTGCCGTTTGCGCATTGATTGAATCTATTTAAGCATTAAGATTAGTGTTCTGGGTGAACAGCTAAGGGCCATGTGCTCGTTTTGAGACCCCTGAGCTGCTGAATATGAAACTATTCAGGTCCTCAGATGTCAAATATTCAGCTGTCTGAATCAATTTGCAGGCTGTTTGTGGTTGTGCGATTGCTTGTGTGTATGTGTAGGCTTGTAAGTGCACATATATGTGTGTGCTTGTGGAATTTCAAGCGTTCCACCTCCCTAGTATGCAGTCATGAAAGCTTTGATGCATTCAGAGTATCTGTGCCTGAGCAATTTAGAGGATAGGCTTTTAAAAGTTTTCCAAAGTAAATAACAAAATAAGAAATGCCTGAAAGACTTTTTATTAAACAGATAGAAGAACTTTCTCTCAAAACTTAATCTTAGCAGGAAAGTTAAACTTCGGAGACAGCTGTCTTTTTTTTTTTTTTTTTTTTTTTTCCTGGAAGAGCGCCTCTATGAAACATCCTTTCATATCGGCCTGAAGATTGGTACGGTGTTCTCTCTGATAGAAAAAAACTTGACTGTAAATCTCTAAAGATCCCTAACAAGTCCCCCCTCTCCAAGACAAGGACCATAAAACATGAGAGGAAGAAAAAGAGGAAAAAGGAGACGAATGTAGGCCTTGGTGGGATAAAGGAGAGGAATTAAGGAGGCATTTTATGAGAGCTCTCAGACACAGTTATCACCTCTGAAAGACACAAGCAAACTTTTTTCTTTGACCTTGAGCGTTCGGCGTCTTCTCTCTTAGTCATGTGTCTTTCTTTACATGTGTTTAAAGGGCTTTTTCCCCCCTCTTCTTACCTGTGTTTGCAAGGTACTTAAGGGTACAAAGCATAGTGTGATTAAAAGCTTAGATCTGAATAGCTGTCATTGATTGTGTACGTGTTGCCTGTAAGTGAGAGAAACGGTATCAGCTGTGTTTCCTTTGCTTTAAAGCAGGTACGGTTGAGAGAGAGAGACTGCACTGTCAAACGAAGCAATAGATCCAGTTATTACTGCCTTTATTAGTAGAGCCATTTATCATTTGTGAGGTGCAGAGAGAAATACCTCAGGCAAATGGGAATAATTAGCTCACACTTACTGACAGGCTTATTCTTTCTCTCTTCCGGGAGAAAGTTCTTGAACACAGCTGGAAAAAGAAACCATATTTTATAAGTAAATGGAAAATCAAGAATAGTTCTGCAAGAGATTTCTTTTTTAGGATGTGGTCCTCCACTTTCCTTCAAAACCCCCTCAAAGTCATTTTGAAGTATGGCTGCAGATTTTACCCTGGAAAAACATGTACCTACTTATAGACCAAGGTTCCTGTTCCTCTGCTCTCAGGGTTTGAAGGGGGGAAAATGTATCCCTGTACAAAATACAATAAGGTTTATATTCAACAGCTGTCTCCTCGCTGACCTGCTTCTCACAAAAAGATTTAATGAAGCAGAGCTGGTGGAGGTGTCCCACTGAACCTAGCATGGCAGGTAGTATCCAGTGAAAGAAAATCATTTCTGTCACAGGAAAAATCTCCACAAGCCAATTATTGGAGAGAGTTTGGCACATTTTACATTTAAAGGAAGCCACTGTGAACAGTTACCGGCTGAGATACAGAATATACATTAAGCTATTCAATAAACATTGCATTCTGTTTGCATTTCTGTCTCCGTCTTTCCCTCTCTGTCCTTCTTTCTTTTTCTCTTTATCATCCCTTACGCACACACACACACACACACACATAGACACACACAGACAAACTCAAGTCCCCAGATGGGTTGTTGACAAGGAAAAGAGAACAGTCACATCCAGACAGAGGGAGCTGAATGTATATTCTGAAATTTGCACTTTTCTCATTATAAAACTGTGTCACTTGAATGAGCAAACACCTGCCAAGGTTCTATACTAATACATAGTGTCCCTAGGTAGATGAAGGGGTAGGAAGGGAGGAGAGGGGATGGGAGGGGAGGGCAGCGGAAAACGGGGGAGGAAAAGGGCAGGTTGTGAGAAAAGAAATGGGGAAAAAATGGACAAAAGCAAATGTGCAGACATGATGAGTCTTAAGTGAGTGAGGTTAGATATATATAACTTTATATCATATCCTGTCCTATGAGCACAAACATTGTGTTTACTCACTGGCTGCCTTCAGCCTACTGATGGAGGAGTGCGCAGACATGGCAAAGTGATAGATGTGCAGCCAAATATGATATGAGGATATGTGCTGCTGTATTGCACACAGCATGGCACATTAATTACATGTACATAAACCTGTACATAGCCGGTGTGCAGTGTTGTCTGCTCGGTGAGTGTGTTGCAATCACTGGGGCTCTGGAAACATACAGATGAATCACAAAGCCTATCAGTTGTGTGTGACTGTAGTTCAGCTGGGAAAAAGTTTTTTGGATTCTAAAGTGACTTTCACGGTTTTATTCCCAGTGTGTGAATTTAAAATAAAAAAAATAGGTGAATTGTTGGGTAATTGTGATCAAAATGAAACTCGGGCAATCAATGAGTAATTGTGTTTTGAAGAAGAAAAAAGAGGGTTTTTTTTTTTTTACTGTGACTGTGTTTCTGGTGCATGTGTGAAATGTCGAACAGCCTAAGCCCTACTAGATACAGTACTGCATGTTAACATGGATGTTGTGAGGAGAGGCAGACTAATGCGAAGCAGGAAGCATCTGGGGAAAAGCAGTTTGCCACTGCTGAGCCTGAGGTCCAGCTGAGGTTCTGACAGCAACATGAACGCACCGCGGCACGCCAGCCGTCATCAGCAAAACAGTCACAGTGCACAGGGAGAGAGAGCGGCCCGCAGCAGGCTTTTTTAAATCAAAAGCAGCTAAAGCGAACGTCGGATGAAACATGCAAATGCACCGATATCCCTGTTTGTTTTTGTTTGTCTGTTAGTTTTGCAGTATAGATACACACTGTGTCTGAAAAAGCAAGCTCACCGCTCTGTAGCCAAATGCTTTTCACAAGGCAGATGCTGTAATTAAGCCACTGCACCATATTCATGTCTGTAGCTTCTAACTCCAATTGACAGCTTATAGTGAAAACCAGCATTGACCAACTATACATTATTACTTCAGTCTGTGTATTTGTGATGTTGTTTATTATATTCCACCCAGCCTGTTGAGTTGTACACTTGCCCGTAGACAAAAATTTACATTTTGGTATGTTCAGCCCACCTGCTGTGAACTGACTCACAGGCTCTCTAGGTTATGTTAGCAATTAATTGGGTTAATTAATTGGAAGCGAACCATTTGAACAGTGTCTGTATTTGCCCTGTAATTAGTACTAAATTACATAGTTCTTACTAGGAGACATTTTGAAGATTATTAGGGAAATTATGGACCGATAAAATTAAATGTTACTGCCGTGGACCCACATTCAAGCACATGCATAAATTGATAACCTTACCACAGGATGTGTTTGTGGATGTTGAAATGCATTTGCTGGTGGCACATGCTTTGTTTGTCAATACAAACAAATGCGTGGCTCATTCATGGGTCAAAGATTATCTCTGAATATTAACATTGTACAAAGCATGTGTCTGTAGTCAGTTTCACCATTAGGCCGAACGTTTTTTTCCTCCAGAATGAAAACGTCACTTTTAATTTAAAAGTAACGAGATGTCTTTGACCTTCTCTCTGCGCGGCTTCTCTCTGTGTCTTCCTTTTCAGAGTCGTGCCTTTCTTACCACCCTCTGGAGATTTGCTTTAAGAAAAGGATGGCTGACACTCCACTCTCTTTTCTGTCCCTTTCTTAACACACTGTTTGGGAACAGAGAATGTTGTGGCTTTGGTGTTATGGCCATTTATTCTCTGTTATCTGATCGGTCATGGCCGAAGTCAAGGGAATCTAAACACGGACGCTCACTTACAGTTAGTCACACTTACAGTTCGAAATAAAAAGTCTTCCCTGAGTTTCATACTGCATCTGTTTGAGCAAAATAATAAAATTGTCAGGTCTCAAGGTACTCTGTGTTCGCTCTGCTGAGATTAAGGCAATCAGATGCATAAAAGACTATCTATCTCCCTCACTGTCTGTGCCTCACACACACACAAACTATAAACAAACAAGAAGCAAAATAGGCAGAGGTGTATTGCCCATTTGTTGCAAAAACAAATCAAACTTTGATGCTGACAAGTGCAGCTTTGCTTTCTGTCTCCGTTTCCATATTCACAGCGAGACGCAGGCTGAGGCTAAATGAGCAAAAAATGGTTGCACATTCAGTAAGTACTAGTAGTTACTGTGGAATACAAAATCACTGCTACCCTTTGATGTCGACAACAACGCCATCATCCATGAACACATCCAGGACTGTCTGCACAAATGGTCTCTAATGCATGTCGGGCAGCCACAGCACCTTTGCAGACAAATAGTGGAGGATCCTCACCTTCTCCACTGTCAATAACCAGCCTTTCACTGGACAGAGAGAGAGAGAGAATATAGGTTACACTGCCTGGGAGGAAAAAAAATGGAGGAAAACTGGAGGTGGACTGAACTGTTGTGTGATTAATAGAAAAACTCTTAAAAGTATGAGTCATATGTATGTGTCATATGAGTGTGTGTGTGTGTCTCCAGTATCATCTATGAGATCTTAACCTGCAGTGTTTAAAGTGTACATTGCCATCTGTAGTTTTCATGTTTTAAATAAGTTTACTACTATAGATGTTTTGATTTAAATTCAGTTAGATCAGATATTCAAACATAGCTCAGAAACACACACAAGACAACAGTCAAAGTCTGAATGGAGAAAATAATTACAGACACAACCATGTTGTAAACACTTGTCATCTCCTGTCCAGCTGGTCAAGACACTGATATGACACTTGAGTTCATTTAAAGCTGAATTTTTGCTCAGTATTCTTTTCTGTATTATAGGGTCCTTACCAGTTATATTCTGATTTCATGCGTATATATAACACCTTTCATGTTTCTAAATCCAGTCTGAATCCATCCTTCCAGGGGGATCAGGATGATCCTGCTTCTTGGCACTTAAACTATCCCGATATCCGCCTGAGAGCACTGGAAAAATGTGCATACACCACTTTAAGGAAGACTGTGCAACTAAATCCAGATTGTAATCTGAATGATCGCAGTCTTCAAATCAGATAAAACTGTACACTGAAGCCCGATCCATCCATGACACAAAATCCACACATGTTCAGAACATGTTAAAAAAGTCATCACTCGTCAGTTTTGTTGTGTTGTATTAATATTGCCTAACTAGTAACACATACTTTAAATATAACATAAAAAGTATATTGAGAGTATTTCTATGTTTATCTTAAGATATTTGACTTGAAAAATAATTAATCTGTGATATCAAAAGGTATATTTTTGTAAGCTCAAATGATAAAAACTGATTCAGTGGGATATTGAGACATGGGAAGAAGAAAGCAGAGTCCCATCATCACCACACCTTGCGAGCCAGCAACAGTAAATATATTTTTCTGGCATTTGCCTGCTCATACTTTCTTGCCCAGAGCAAATAAGACAACAGTTGAATTCAAGCATTGTTTGACTTGTAGATTCTCACAGGTTAGTGTGGAGCTGCCTGAGTCGACAGAATGAGGTCTGGGTGGGAGGAAGGAGAGAAACTGAAAGACTGAAAGAGAAAAAAAGCAAACGATACGGAGAAGCAAAAATTAATCTGTTCTTTAGTTTCCTCTTTGTCTTTTATTCATTGGCGAGACGTTTGTGTTTATACACAACAACTATCTTTTCAGGACAGGTCTAACCATTAGCTGAACTGGCAGTGCATTAGACTAAAACTAATTTGATGGTCTTGCATTGGTGGCCATGTGTACTCAAACACACACACACACACACACAGACAAATGCACATAGAAAAGGAATGTTCTGTCATCGGTGCCAAGCTTAAAGACATGTCATGTGCTCATATCAATATGTCACGCCTGCTCAGGCTCAGTACACAGCATGAAGGGATAACCGGTGTTGTGAAGGACGGGAAGGGACAGAACAAATGCAATAATAAATGGGAGATAGCAGCTGTCGTTTAGCCAAACTGATTACGACTCAACCCGCCAGTTACTGTAGGTGTTTAGCCTGAAACCAGCAAAGCAAAGCGATCCATCCCTTGGCAAACCAAATGACATGAGATAGTGCGCTCGCTGACATTTCTCTACATTTGTCAGCTCTGTGATCATCACGGCGTACACAGACGCTGTAAAGAGAATGCAGCCTCTTGTGCTCCAGAGCCAGACGCTCACCAGTGACTGACAAATTGCAGCCATGAATGAGTCAAAACACGACTAATACCGTAGCAGTTGGCATTGATTTCATCAGTCAAATACAAGACTGAGAATCTGGCAAAACAGGTTACATTTTAAACAGCGTTAATGTCTGTACCAGCTTCTGAAAAGCTCTTTCCAAAGCGAATTGACTGATGCTGTGATTTGTATCCTTGGTAAATAACACATCTTATATTTTTGTCATACTCAGTCAGGGGAGGTTAAGGTATTTAGGAGAGAAAACATGGCTCTCTTTTTTTTTAATGACGGCTTAAAGCTTTAGGCTGTTGAAACACAGTTTCAGTACTTTAGATACCTTGGGTATCACTTCTCACCAGACAGCTCCTCTTTAAAGTACTCTACAAACAGACTGTCTAATGGCCTTTACTCTTCAAATTTGTGGAGAGGTTACAAAAGCAGGGCACTCTACTTTTTGTATGATTTGTCACAATTACCATAAGACAAGAATTTTTCTTTCATGTGCCCATATGTGCCCGCACATGAAAGAAAAATACCTGTACATAAACAGTCGTGCCTCTTTTCTGCTGAATCCCATCATGCACAGTCTCATATGTGAACACACACACTGTACTCCAGCGAGGTGTGCTCAAAGTCACTTTGATGGAGAGTGAAAGCAAAGTAGCCTTGGCTGCTCATATTAAATAAGGTTTTGCAGGAAGGCGTTCTTTGCAAAAAGAAGGAATGAATAAATCTGTTGAGCAGCAAAGGCCACAGAAAGAGGAAGAAAGAGTTTTTTTTTCACACTCGACAATCCTCATGTTCTCTTCTCAAAGCACAAACCAGACTTTTGTATAACGGAATGCACCTCTTGTACAAAACAGATGTGAATCATGTTGTTTTCATGGTGTCACCACAGTCTGAAGCCTCAGTGCATGCTCCCACTGTATCATAGATATTTAGTATAAAGTGCAGTTTGAAGACCGTGGAGTGTCTTTCGACTGGCCGTCCAATTTCAGCAAATCCATTTCAAGTCTCACATCTTGCCAAACCCTCATTTGGCCTCTTTCTCAGCCTGTTATTACATTATTGATTTCCATTCCTGTTATGTCTTTTGGAAGATTACATTTTCATATAAGTAAAGTGTCTACGAGGCTGCATATGGGAAACTGCAGAGGTGCAGTGGTGAATTTGATCTTTTCAAAATCAGCTGAACGTTAAGCACTGAGACCATTTTATCTTGATTTTTCCATTGTATATGCATTTAAATTTGCCCCAATGTACATTATTTACCCTGTGATTGGTTTTCTGATCACACGTACTCTTTTTATTTGAAAGTATAAAACAATAAAATAAGCCTATAACACATTTTGACATTGGCAATAACTACACTTTCCCACCACCTTCAACATTTTCACTTAATTCAAAATATCAGTATCCTTTGTGTACCAATGTGTGTGGTATTAGAAGTTAAATTGGAACATTTGTGGATCATGCCAGAAGCCTGAATTGCCAATTTTTGGTTGCATTACTTTATTTTTTTGTGGCATACTTGAACTGAAACTTTTGGATAAGAATATGTGTGAACAATATGTACATGTTGAGCCTCACATAACAGGGGGACTGCAAAATGTAACCACTCCACTGATCTGTCTTTCACCTTGATGTTCCATACTGCTGTGATCTCACATTTGTAAAACTCTCTCTCTCTAAGCTCTGCACATTTTTCTGTGTTTAAGATGAATTATCAATACACTAGAAATATTTACCAGTTTCATCAAGCTAACTGTGTTGCATTATGCTCATGTTGTAGGAGCTGAGGAGTGTCACTGCTGAAGCTCTCATCACGTTTAGTTTGCTGACGGTCTGTTTACCAACTGTCTCTGTCTGTCTTTGTCCAGCTTTAAGGGACAACCGCATCGAGCTGGTGCGTGCGTCATGGTCGGAGCTGACCATCAGTATCAGTGATGTCACGCTCTCTGATGAAGGCATGTACACCTGTTCTCTCTTCACCATGCCTGTGAGAACAGCCAAAGCCTACCTGACCGTTCTAGGTAAGTCCGCTTACATTACGTCAGTGTGTCTGCTTAATTGTAGTTGTCCAGACAAGTTTTTCAGTGGGGTAGACATGTTTGTGGAGCAAGTCACAGTAGTGGTTAGTTAATTGAAGAAGGCAGAGGAAATGTTGTGCACTTCAGATGCACTGAGTGCTCAGAGGAAACACTCTTGTCCTGTGTCTTAGAGGATGACCCATTAGGAAGTTTTTGATTTTAAACTATATTTTCAGATGCATTATCATCATCAAAGCAAAAGAACCTTAAAGGAACAGAGCATTATGGCTGTAGTTAGAAGAAATGTGTGCAAGACTGTTTAATATTAAAGATTATCATTTTAGTATATTACATCTTTTTCAAAATTATTTGTTACATTTCATATCAAAACCTATGCTACCATATTAAATACTTAGTCCAATTGAACTGAGTATTACAATGGATAATGTTTAGCAACAGGAAGAATTAAAGAGAAAGATTCAAGAGACAAAAAAAAAGCAAAAAAAAAAGAAAATCCACTGAGCTTCCCTTCTCTCAGTTCAGTCCTAAAAGTTGAATCGTTTTCATCAAAATAAAAACTACTGACCAGCTGCCAACATTTTCAAGTGGGAAAGTGAGTTGGAAACGGTTGGGAAACACTGTGTTAATAGATTTCAGTAAAACTGAAGTCAGATCAAGGGTCAAGGGAGAAGTTGGTAGTTTTTGTGTTTGGGTCAATTTCAAAATATTATTATCATAATGAAAACTCTACACATTTGTGTGGCCTTGGTGGAGCGTGTTGCTCTCTCTCTCTCTCTCTCTGTCTCTCTCTCTCTCCCCCTCCCTCCCTCCCTAGTAATGTTTGTGTTGTGATCATAGCTCCACAGTAAACATTGTCTCATTTCCTGCCACAGGCCTTATTATCTTGCCAATTAGTTTTTGCTAATGTTAATAGATGTGCTCATGCACTCCACGACCATTAGCTGGCTCTTTGTGTTAACAAGCATTTTGAGAATTAGAGACATTAAAGGCTACTGCTCAATAAGGATATGGAGAAAATAATTTTTTGCAATACTGAACAATAGTTAATGGTGCAAGCCAGGAAACAGAGATTTAATAAACACACAAAAAATAGCCAGGGAATGGCCTGTTTGAGGACACTCAGTGCTGGGAATGAAAATATTAAAAATCATTTGGACAAAATACCAAACTCTAAAATCAACATACAATTGAATGAACTCCACATTAAAAATCTCTCAAACTATTGGTGGGGAGTGAATGTGAACAACAAAAAATTGCTGCAAATTTTTATAACATTATACAATAATGATGAAATTATTGAAATAAAATTATTGAAATTGAAATGTCAAGTGTATGTTTGTGGTGTTTATGAATCCATAATCATCATCATTTTATAAACATCAACAAGAAAATGAGTCGTTAAAGAACGGACCCAGCCAGCTGGCTGGGTCACCAAAATGTCATCATCAGTCCATCCTGAGGGGAACATGGACGTGCGTCACAAATTTCATGGCAACTCATTCATTAGTTGTCCAGACAAAAGTGATTGACCGACAGGCTGACATCGGTATCTCTACGAGCTCATCTGATAATGCACCGCACAAAAAGTCCAGTCAATGGTAAAAGACTTTATTAGTCCTGAATAAATCCACACAATGACTACAGGAATTATCAGTCCTGAGATCTAGTTCTCTTTTCTTTTAATTTTCTTTCACCAGGCATCAGAAATCTAGCTCTCATTTCTTTTTCATGTCTTGAAAGCGCTTTTGGTCATGCTTAAACAGCCGTGCACACGCAAACACACAGAAATCCATGTTGCACGAACGAGAGGAGAAACACACACACGGTGTTGTACGCTGGCAAATACACACACACACACACACACACGGACACACAAACAAAGAGACGGATTAAAGCTTTGCAGCCTCTAGCCACCCAAGAGGAACTTAACTGTATAAGATGAACATTGCATTTGATTTGCTCTCTTTCAGTCTGGGGAGAAATGCATCATACACTTTTCTCACTCAAGCCACACTCACTTCTTCACAGTCTTTTACATGTACCCCAATAGTTTGCAAGATATTGTGAACTTGCGCTTTACATACTTTAGTGTAGTGAACTGAAAAAAAAAAAGATGCAGGCTGAGAATGATACATACAGCGTTTAGTTCAGCAAGGAGGAGTAGCTCTCACTCTATACTGGATGTACCAGTTTGCTCCTACAAAAGGATGATAAACAGAAAATAGGAGGAACTTTTAACACTGGTCATAAACCTTGCAGGAGGCGTTGAGACAGACAAGGCCAGAGTCAGTCAATGTCATTGACTGACAGACCTTTCAGTCACTCAGCCTGAGGATGACTTATTGCTCATTGACATTAGAAAGGCGCACACTTAAAACGCTCATTAGGAGTGGCCTGCAACATTTTCTGCACAGCCTTGTAGCTCCATGTGTCATAACCCTTTGCTCACTAACATATACGTACACGTGCACATGTTCTTTGTTATTCACGTGAACCGTCCCTTAAAGAAAAGGGACAGCCCATGAGAGACCACCCAAAACACAAATAACTTCTTGAACGCGACAGTGCTTGGGGATGCAGCTCTGCAGTCTGCTCTCCAGTCTCGCTGCGGGGAGAATTTCCAGTGCAGCATAATCATATTTTTGCTGCATAATGACAAACCGCCAATTAGTTCCATCTCTGTGATTTTCACTCCATCCAATAGGTGTACCAGAGAAGCCAGAGATCAATGGCTTGACGAAGCCTGCCTTGGAGGGCGACCACATCACCCTGACCTGCATCACTCAGGGCAGCAAGCCTGCCGCTGACCTGCGCTGGTTCAGGAATGAAAAGGAGGTCAAAGGTATGCAACATCTATATCTGCATTTACATACTGTATGTGTGATTATTTTGTAGAGGCATTATGCGAAAGGTTTCAATGTGAGAGCTATGGTAAAAAAAAATTGTTATGAAATAATCAATTTTACCAAAACCAAGAGGGAGAGTTCTTGCTTTTCTTTTCAGAAAATGGACTGTAGAGTTTCCAATGAAACAATTTAGTTTACTTGTCAAAACTTAATCATTCATGTTGTTGCAGCAACTATCTGCTGATTTCTTAATATCTTGTATCAAGCTAGTTTCCATTTGTAATAAACGACTCAATCAGGCTCCTCCCTATCTCCCTGTGTTGCCAGATACCAAACAATTTTGCTTATCATATTTCAGCATGGCTCCCACCTCCCTGTGCTTCGTAATGGAGCACAAACATGCCCAAGTTGTTTCTAATAGAACAGATTCAGCCTGTGTCCTCTGGCCTGAGACCGATATATTAACCTCCCTTGTTATCAGAGGGCCGTTCTAAATCACACTGACTGGACTCTGCACCTCATTTCCACCCTGCTCCTGCTCTGGTCTACTTGATGAGCCGTCAACTTTTGTAATTGTTTGAAAAGGATAAGGAAGAGAGAGACGGCCAGACAGGATCTAAGAGAATATTGAAGAAAGAGCCGGAGACACGAATGATGAAATAATGTTTTTTTTTAGGAGAGAAACAGATGCAGTTCTGTATCAAATGAAACGCAGAACCCAGTGGGATAGGACTGTCACAGATCTTTAGCACAGTTGCAGAACTTTTACCAAGGGTTCTGTGTTGTTTCACAAAGCAGATTAAAGTCAGATAACAAAATGCAAATTACCCTTTTCTAATTTAAATGACTGCGAGTGTAAACAAAGAGATAGGGCTGAAAATCACAGATTTACGTTTTTTTTTTTTTTTTTTTTTTTGCCCAAAAAAGGGA